>OX375868.1:0-229018 GCA_947359475.1 Heligmosomoides polygyrus bakeri
CCATGAATTTAGTTGCCAACCTAATAAATTGTTAGCTGCACTTTGAGCACCTTTGTCTCGTTTAAAACATTTACTAAAGTATTAAACAGGTAGAGCTTCTATCCAAATAAATGATTTAGAAGATAAAACCTTAGAAGAACTCGTTGTTCTCACAACTCCGAGTAAACAGCATTTACACCATTAGTCAAATCAGCCTGTCAACACACTGGATGGGTGCATGGCGCAATCACTTGCATAACACCTTCGCTTAAGATTTTCACTTTTCGGCGCTTTAAAATGAGCTTAGAAACCTATCGGTAGGTAAATGATGAAAATTTTTTACCATTCAGGCGAAGCAAACTTTTGGAGCACCCTACATAACGGTAATGAATCACAGCATATCTTATGGGTGAGAATATCCTTGAAAAGCCTAAACGGTCCTAGTCGCCAATTTGGGCAGCATTTGAAGGTGTGGATGCGCAACTCAGTCAGGTCGCATCGAGTGTGCCTGCCAGTCAGAGATGATGAGATACGCCGCATTTCCACAACATTTCCACAACGAGAGCGGTCGAATGATCTAACCTAAGTGAGGTACGCCGCATCACCCACAGCGAGAGCGGTCGAATGATCTAACATAAGTGAGGTACGCCGCATCACCCACAGCGAGAGCGGTCGAATGATCTAACCTAAGTGAGGTACGCCGCATCACCCACAGCGAGAGGTGTCGAATGATCTAACCTAGGTGAGGTAGGCCGCATCATCATTAGCGAGAGCGGTCGAATGATCTAACCTAAGTGAGGTAGGCCGCATCATCCACAGCGAGAGCGGTCGAATGATCTAATCTAAGTGTGGTACGCTGTATCATCCACAGCGCGGACGAAATTTCCCATTGAACGTGGGAATTGCTGTAGCATGGAAAGCGCATCCTTTTACTGCTTGACACAACAGCACTTACGTGCGTTCCTGAGCGTCCAGATTCAGAAGCCGTGCCGCCGACTTCGTGCAATTAGTATTAGAAGGCCACTAAAGGGAAAAGAATATAAGATGGGACTTCGAGGATGGAGAATCGACAGCGACCAGGAGGTAGCGACTTGGACGAAGCATCGAGATGGGGGGTCGATAGGGGGACCAGTGAAGCAGGCCAGGAGGTGGCGCCAAGAAGGGTTTAGGCGTTAAGGGGGGACCAGTAGGGAATTAGCAATCAGGGGGGGGGGGGGAGCAGTTAAGAGGATCAGTAAGGGGATCCATTACCAGTAAGAGAGTACGGATTTAGAAGATGTGACACCGATGTCACACAATGGGCGTTCGCTCGCCGTCGTCGTGTCGTGAGCGTGGGAGGCCTACTTAATTGGGGTAGAGTAGTAGGGAAGATCCCGAGGGGGGGGAGGAGAGATCGACCAGGAACAAGGGACCCGGAGGCGGGACCAGGGCGGGGAACCAGCAAGAAGGGAGCCGTAGGAGAATTCATACGGAGAACAAGGAATTTGCCATATGCATAGCCTCTTCATGTTCAACACAGCGGCGACTGCGCGCGCTTCTGAGCTTCTTGATCCAGAAAACGGGCCCCCAAGCGTCGCGCAGCAAGCATCCTGATGTTGAATACGTGTCACCGACCGTGACGTGAGCATGGGAGGACCACTTAGGGGGTGGTGGAGAAGGGCGGTAAGGGGGACCTCTATGGTAGACCAGGGGAGCGACCAGGAAGGAAAGGAAGAACCTGGAGGAGGGGCCAGGATGGAAAAACCAGCAAAAAGAGACCAGTAGGTGTCAATAGTGGAAACAAAGAAGTGGGCCAGTAGTTGGGACCAGAAAGGTGGGGGAGTAAAGAGGGGGAGGGAAGACCAGTAAAGGCGGACCAGCAATTAGATCCAGTTAAAAGAAACGAGAGGAGGAACCTGGCTTCGGAAGACATGTCAACGACAACTTGAAACGCTAGCTGTTGAGCATGAGAACAATTGCGGTGGAACAACCTGAGGGACAGAAGTACTGCGCAGCACAAACCAATGACATTACTGGCCGGTGAGGAAAGAATGTTTACGATGAAGGTACCGAAGTGGTGAAGGGCTTGATGCCGGTAAAGTACGCACGAAGTCCTAGATGCTAGTGAATTTTATGTTTTACAAAAACTACTTTCCATAGGTCACAGTGATGCTACAAAGTCGCGCGAAGCGCGCAAGTGCGAGACACGCCGTTAGGCGTGTCGGAGCACTTGTAAACAAATAACTAATAACAATCTTTAATCGAAGTAAGATCCGTTGGAACGCAGAACCGCTTTCCATTTATCAGGTGGCTGGTCGATCCCACGACTGTAGAATTCTTGTGGTTTTAAGGCGCAAAATCGGTGGAGGTGAATTTTGACCTAGTCCACATTGGTAAATCGTCTTCCAGCCAAGGAGTGCTGCAGCGAACGAAAAAGGTGGAAGTCACTCGGCGCACAGTATGGGCTGTAAGGTGGAATGAGTTCGACGCTCCAGCCAAGGTCGCAGATTTTTTGAAGAGTCCGGTTCGCGACGTGTGGTCTGGCGTTATCCTGCTGAAGGGTAATGTCACTCCTGAAGAGCTGTCGGAACCGATTCTGGTGGGGTTCGGCCTGTACGCAGTCAAGTTGAGAAGAGTTTTATACTTCGGCATCAATGCTGGAACTGCTCTCGATGTGTTCCCAGGAGATAACACCTCCCCGATACTAGCAAACGGAGAGCATCAACTTGCTCTGATGGGGTCAGGCTTAGGCGTTGGCAGCGGCTTCTGTTTCGCTCTAAGCTACCGATTAGAGCGCTGACGATTATCCAGTGGAATCCACTTTTCATGACATGCTAGCAATCGGTGGAGAAATGGTTCCTCCTTGTGATGATCCAACAATTCTTTCGCGGCATCCAGACGTTTGTTCCTCTGCGATAGCGTCAAGTCGTGAGGCGCCCATTTACCGAGCTTTGCGGAAAAGCCAACGCTGTGCCGAATCTTCTAAATAGAGGTATGTGGCTCCTAAGGACGAGTGCCAACGTTGTCAAGCTCGGATTTCCTGCGATGGCGCTTATTACAGCTCGATGATCGAGGACGATGGGTCGTCCGGTGCGTCGTTTGTCTTCAGTGCTAACGTTGCCCTAACGAAACCTCTTGGACCATCTGAACACTGTCAATCGTTGGAAAACTTCATCTCATACTGCTGCCCTAATGTTCTGTCGGGCTTCAGCTGCAGAGTGGCCGAGCTGGTACTCATGAAGAAGGCGTTCGCGAATAGTGTCTTTGTGTCCCTTCATTTCAGACTGAAAAGCTTCCCACTAAATCGGAATGTCAGGACAAACAAAGTAGTGTCGAGAAGCGCAGACCAGTTTGGTTTCAAATAGAGCAAGAGAATTGTTGCGCAAACAACCCAATAACCTCTGATAGAAGAAGTGACTTCGAGTGAGTCCACGAATTTAGTTTCCAACCTAATATATCTATTTTTGTTGTAGTCTATATCTGTGTTAGCCCATGCAAACAGAATTTTTGATCGCGACTATCCAGGCGATCTCCTATTTCCATTTACTAAGAGATGGCGACGCACACTCGCTTTGAAATACAGCTTAATTATTATAAAATTTCATACAGTGTGTATACTAATTGCGCCAGGTAAATTTAATGAAAAATTCAAAGAAAGTCATAGTAGTTTTTTTCTTGAATAAACAAAATTTATTCTAACCGTCCCCGTGGTCTCTATTTCAATACGAAAAAGCTCGTATTTGGAAGGTGTTAAATTTGCCTTCAAAAGCGTCGAGCTTGCTCAGTAGTGTCCATGTCTGTCTTTGAAATGTCTAATTTGACGTGATAAACGCCGGCACAATGCAGTCAGTTTATACTTCCGCCTTCGTAAGAAGGCACATGAATGCCGAGTTACACCTGAAGTGGCCAGGCACAGTCCACTACTGGCGTGGAACAAACCGATGATTGATTTCGTCAATGGTCGCCTTCTTGCCAACACAAATTTTTGGTCGCGTGTTTGGCCTATAAAATGACATGCGCCGGCCAACCAATAGAAAAGCCGGTGTATTATCCTTCTCACACAATCCGGTACCAGCTCAACCAATCCCAGAGAGATGGAAGGTCTAATTGGCCTGGGCGGGAAATCCTAACCAGGAAAATGGAATCGAGGGTACGCGACGGCCGGTGCCTCGTCCGACTCCCCCACCACGCTCCTAGCGGCGGAAAGCACTGTTGATCGCAACCCTGGAGCATTAAATTTTCTAATTTTTCATCGATTATTGGTCGATTAATACGCGTTCCCAAGGTGGGAGTCACAATGCGTGAATAGTTGCAAAGAGGGCTTTCCCCTGCAAAGGAAAACGATTGGATGACTTAAACTTACGTTTATTGTAAAAATCTGATGGAAGACAACAGACGAACGGTGAACAAACAGAAAAGGCCTGGGATGTATCATTGGTGAAAAAATCGCAGTCGTGAGTTTTGAAGGCGCTATTAAAGGAGCCAGAATTCGAGTAGTCTTACTACTATGAAAGTATGAAAGCGTAAGTGCTAGATAGAAAATGCAGGCAATTAGATACATGGAGTGGTCATAGCTATCCAAGGCTCGTTTGGGGTACGCCACGTAGTCTACTTCACCGTCATTTGAAAGGATCAATATCGCGCCGCGGCACGGGAATTGTGAAGATTCCAGTTAGGCGATTTACGGCGTCCTCAGATGGCGCGAGGGGTCACAGGGGCAGACGTGAGGACTGACTACGGAACTAATCTGCGTCCAGACTGGGGCTATTAGACATTTGACTCGTAATAATCCGGTTCAAATAAACAAAAATTTAAAATCGAACCACCTTTCAAATGAGAACTAATTGGTGAATGCACTCGTTGGCTATTTTTCTATTTTGATATTTTTTTAAGTAACACTTTTCCCATTTGGAGTGAGTTTGTACCGTAGCTGAGTGGTTAAAATCTCCTATAACCAAATCAAAATCTCACACATGGAAGAGTATAAGGAGGTTTCATAGGCCTCCAAATCCCTACGTTTCCTTCTTCAAAGAACTGATACTGTGGTCACTTCAGTCAGGGAAAAAACTGCGCGCACTAGAGACGCTGTTGAATGAGCTAGCCGTCGAAAATTACGTGGGCCGGCTACGAATTGCGTTTCGGAGCACCCGCTGGACGAGGGTGATCACAGACTGGATCCTGGGGGGAGAGGGATTTTTCAAAGAAACACCAGTACGCTCGGACTTCTGCGTAAAGCCTTAAATGAATGGTCGTTTTCTTACAGCGAGGTTGACTCATTGGCGCGTTCTGGCACGCGACAGGAACGAATTAGGACGTTGCTGGCGCCGTTCGAGCAACTCGATGACCAACAGACGACAGGTGGTATAGGCCAAGATTGAATGACACGTAAACCTGTTGCCTACCTGCTCTGCTGTCAGAGCATGCACACTCTCATGAGAGGACTTGACTCCAGGCATCGTCCTTTTGATTGCTCGCTGCGGTATGATGATCATTTGATCATCCTGCTGTTGTATGGTACGTTAGCGCAGGAAGAGCAGTGAAGTCGAATGGGAGGGCATGGAGGCTGACGTCCTTTGTCGTCTCCACGAGTTCTTCGACGCTCTTGGTGGCGCTGGACTCTATCTAACACTCTCACATATAGGAAGTCGGCCAGCATTCACTTCTCTTGACTAAAGATTGGTGTTATCGACAACGTGACCTTTTTGGTTTGGTAGACCCAGATCTTTATGGTTTGGCAGGACCCGACCCAGGGACCCTGAATTCGGGATGCCCCGGAAAAACTCCATCTCCGTTACACCTACGTAAGCATGAAACATGAAACGTACCAGTCCAGTTCCACATGTAGAGTACCCAGAACTCAGGGTTTTGGTACTGGTCTCACCAGGACTAATTACAGGTTTTCCACCCAGATTTTACATCAGACTTGTCTAGGAAGGATAAACTCTTACATGTCAATCGGTTGGCCACCGCAAGCCACTGAAAAGGCTATGTTTGCATTGATCCTGCTTTAACGGTGTCCCGTAAGAGTAGAATACACGGCGCATCCCAGACCGGGTTATAGTGACACCAACCTTTCTCCTTCATAAGGGTTAACAACATGTTAACCTGTTGTTTACCTACTCTTCAATTAGCGTATGGAGCCTTACCATGAACATGAAGTTTGTGAAAATGCAAAAGACAAGTACTACGCAGGACCCAAACCCCAACCTTCCGCTCGTAAGTCTGCCACGCTATCCACTCGGCCGCCCCGTCGACGCACGGGTTTAAGAGAACAATGAACTCGAGGGTGATAACATACAAACCTTCTCGCTTGCTTCTCGTCCGTTTGAATGGGGCTGCCTCCACGGGCCGTAACTCTGCTCCAAGTTGTACTCGGGTTAAGTACTTGCATATTGTTATTTCTGAGAGGGAGGCGCTTCTGCCCGTATGCATCGAATCGCTGGTTCAGACCTACATTTTAGGTAGTTCCCTGGTAAGTCAAACCGTTCAAATTGTTATCAAAAGCTCTAAAGAATGGTACCCAACTTGGCGAAATTTGAAAATATCGGAGTTCGGTGACGTCATCGTCAGCGCAGGCTCCGCATAGCTGGTACTCGTCCTCGATGGGAAATTGTCAAGAAATCAGTTTTTCCCAAACTGGTCGAGATTGTCACCGTTCGATAGAGGATTTCAAGCTGGTCAGAACCGTATTATTGGAAATGTCGAGTACTGAAATATGGGAGCGCAAGGGTGGAAGAAGCTTTAGCCGCTAAGTCCGTCGCCCTAAAACGGCAGCTTGGGTTAAGGCAATATTCGCAACTGGAGAGTAGCGATCAAATCGGTGTGAAGAGCCTTCACTACTCTGCTCACCTACGCATTTTTGGGCCGTTAGCTTTCCGCGTCTCACCGCAGTGGTCGACTGAATTCGGAAAAAAATCCTGTCATTCAAGCCCAACCTGCATATTCGCACCGCTATACCTTTGCCCGTTCTTAAGCTACGTCGCTGCGCTTTGAAGTGCTCCTAGATTTTCTTACATACTACAAAATACAGAAGCAGTAGCTGCAAGGATTCAAGCAGGACGGAGCTATTGTGCTTCAAACACGCCCGCGCGTGTAATTTGGCACATCACGCTCGATGTTCTCCGCGCCCTCACTCGCTCAGATTATAAATCTCGCCACTCTAAATAAAACCCTTCAAATTCTTATCAAAAGCTCTATCGAATGGTACCCAACTTGGCGAAATTTGAAAATATCGGATTTCGGTGACGTCATCGTCAGCGATCGTCAGCGCAGGCTCGGCATTGCTGGTGCTCGTCCTCGATGGGAAATTGTCAAGAAATCAATTTTTCCGAATTTGGTCGACATTAATACTGTTCGATAGAGCTTTCCGAGCTGAACAGAACCTTATTACTGAAAGTGTGACATACTCAAATATAGGCGCGCAAGGGCGGAAAAAGCTTTAACCGCTAAGTCCGTCGCCCTAAAACGGCAGCTTGGGTTAAGGCAATGTGGCGCAGGAGGAGAGTAGCGATCAAGTCGGTGTAAAGAACCTTTACTACTCTGCTTACCTACGCATATTTGGGCCGTTAGCTTTCCGCGTTTCACCGCAGTTGTCGACTGAATTCGGAAAAAATCCTGTCACTCAAGCCTAACCTGCATATTCGCACCGCTATAACTTTACCCGCTCTAGGGCAACGTCGCTGTGCTTTGGAGCGCTACTCGATCTTCTCACATACTACAAAATCCAGAAGTTGTGGCTGGAAGGATTCAAGCCGGACGGAGCTATTGCGCTCCAAACACGCCCGCGCGTGTAATTTGGCACATCACCCTCGATTTTCTCCGCGCCCTTACTCGCTCAGATTATATATCTCGCCACTCTAGGTGAAATCGTTCAAATTGTTATCAAAAGCTCTATCGAACGGTACCCAACTTGGCGAAATTTCAAAATATTGGATTTCGGTGACGTCATCGTCAGCGCAGGCTCGGCAGAGCTGGTGCTCGTACTCGATGGGAAATTGTCAAGAAATCAGTTTTTCCGAATTTGGTCGACATTAATACTGTTCGATAGAACCCTTCGAGCTGAACAGAACCGTATTACTGTAAGCGCCGAGTACTCAAATATGGGGGCGCAAGGGCGGAAGAAGCTTTAGCCGCTAAGTCCGTCGCCTTAAAACGGCAGCTTGGGTTAAGGCAATGTGGCGCAGTAGGAGAGTAGCGATCAGGTCGGTGTGAAGAACCTTCACTACTCTGCTCACCTACGCATTTATGGGCCGTTAGCTTCCCGCGTCTCACCACAGAAGTCGACTGAATTCGGAAAAAATCCTGTCACTCAAGCCTAACCTGCATATTCGCACCGCTATAACTTTACCCGCTCTTAGGCTACGTCGCCGTACTTTGGAGCGCTACTAGACTTTCTTATTGACTACGAAACCTAGAAGCTGTAGCTGGAACGATTCAAGCTGGACGGAGCTATTGGGCTCCAAACACGCCCGCGCGTGTAATTTGGCACATCACCCTCGATGTTCTCCGCGCCCTTACTCGCTCAGATTATATATCTCGCCACTCTAGGTGAAATCGTTCAAATTGTTATCAAAAGCTCTATCGAACGGTACCCAACTTGGCGAAATTTCAAAATATTGGATTTCGGTGACGTCATCGTCAGCGCAGGCTCGGCAGAGCTGGTGCTCGTACTCGATGGGAAATTGTCAAGAAATCAGTTTTTCCGAATTTGGTCGACATTAATACTGTTCGATAGAGCTTTCCGAGCTGAACAGAACCTTATTACTGAAAGTGTGACATACTCAAATATAGGCGCGCAAGGGCGGAAAAAGCTTTAACCGCTAAGTCCGTCGCCCTAAAACGGCAGCTTGGGTTAAGGCAATGTGGCGCAGTAGGAGAGTAGCGATCAAGTCGGTGTGAAGAACCTTCACTACTCTGCTCACCTACGCATTTATGGGCCGTTAGCTTCCCGCGTCTCACCACAGAAGTCGACTGAATTCGGAAAAAATCCTGTCACTCAAGCCTAACCTGCATATTCGCACCGCTATAACTTTACCCGCTCTTAGGCTACGTCGCCGTACTTTGGAGCGCTACTAGACTTTCTTATTGACTACGAAACCTAGAAGCTGTAGCTGGAACGATTCAAGCTGGACGGAGCTATTGGGCTCCAAACACGCCCGCGCGTGTAATTTGGCACATCACCCTCGATGTTCTCCGCGCCCTTACTCGCTCAGATTATATATCTCGCCACTCTAGGTGAAATCGTTCAAATTGTTATCAAAAGCTCTATCGAACGGTACCCAACTTGGCGAAATTTCAAAATATTGGATTTCGGTGACGTCATCGTCAGCGCAGGCTCGGCAGAGCTGGTGCTCGTACTCGATGGGAAATTGTCAAGAAATCAGTTTTTCCGAATTTGGTCGACATTAATACTGTTCGATAGAGCTTTCCGAGCTGAACAGAACCTTATTACTGAAAGTGTGACATACTCAAATATAGGCGCGCAAGGGCGGAAAAAGCTTTAACCGCTAAGTCCGTCGCCCTAAAACGGCAGCTTGGGTTAAGGCAATGTGGCGCAGGAGGAGAGTAGCGATCAAGTCGGTGTAAAGAACCTTTACTACTCTGCTTACCTACGCATATTTGGGCCGTTAGCTTTCCGCGTTTCACCGCAGTTGTCGACTGAATTCGGAAAAAATCCTGTCACTCAAGCCTAACCTGCATATTCGCACCGCTATAACTTTACCCGCTCTAGGGCAACGTCGCTGTGCTTTGGAGCGCTACTCGATCTTCTCACATACTACAAAATCCAGAAGTTGTGGCTGGAAGGATTCAAGCCGGACGGAGCTATTGCGCTCCAAACACGCCCGCGCGTGTAATTTGGCACATCACCCTCGATTTTCTCCGCGCCCTTACTCGCTCAGATTATATATCTCGCCACTCTAGGTGAAATCGTTCAAATTGTTATCAAAAGCTCTATCGAATGTTACCCAACTTGGCGAAATTTCAAAATATTGGCATGCGGTGACGTCATCGTCAGCGCATGCTCGGCAGAGCTGGTGCTCGTCCTCGATGGGAAATTGTCAAGAAATCAATTTTTCCGAAATTGGTCGAGATTGATACTGTTCGATAGAACTTTTCGAGCTGAACAGAACCGTATTACTGTAAGCGTCGAGTACTCAAATGTGGGGGCGCAAGGGCGGAAGAAGCTTTAACCGCTAAGTCCGTCGCCCTAAAACGGCAGCTTGGGTTAAGGCAATGTGGCGCAGGAGGAGAGTAGCGATCAAGTCGGTGTGAAGAACCTTCACTACTCTGCTCACCTGCGCATTTATGGGCCGTTAGCTTTCCGCTTTTCACCGCAGTGGTCGACTGAATTCGGAAAAAATCCTGTCACTCAAGCCTAACCTGCATATTCGCACCGCTATAACTTTACCCGCTCTTAGGCTACGTCGCCGTACTTTGGAGCGCTCCTAGACTTTCTTACTTACTACGAAACCTAGAAGCTGTAGCTGGAACAATTCAAGCTGGACGGAGCTATTGGGCTCCAAACACGTCCGCGCGTGTAATTTGGCACATCACGCTCGATGTTCTCCGCGCCCTTACTCGCTCAGACTATATATCTCGCCACTCTAAGTGAAACCGTTCAAATTGTTTTCAAAAACTCGATCGAATGGTACCCAACTTGGCGAAATTTGAAAATATCGGATTTCGGTGACGTCATCGTCAGCGATCGTCAGCGCAGGCTCGGCAGAGCTGGTGCTCGTCCTCGATGGGAAATTGTCAAGAAATCAATTTTTCCGAAATTGGTCGACATTAATACTGTTCGATAGAGCTTTTCGAGCTGAACAGAACCTTATTACTGAAAGTGTGACACACTCAAATATAGGCGCGCAAGGGCGGAAAAAGCTTTAACCGCTAAGTCCGTCGCCCTAAAACGGCAGCTTGGGTTAAGGCAATGTGGCGCAGAAGGAGAGTAGCGATCAAGTCGGTGTAAAGAACCTTTACTACTCTGCTTACCTACGCATATTTGGGCCGTTAGCTTTCCGCGTTTCACCGCAGAAGTCGACTGAATTCGGAAAAAATCCTGTCACTCAAGCCTAACCTGCATATTCGCACCGCTATAACTTTACCCGCTCTTAGGCTACGTCGCCGTACTTTGGAGCGCTCCTAGACTTTCTTACTGACTACGAAACCTAGAAGCTGTAGCTGGAACAATTCAAGCTGGACGGAGCTATTGGGCTCCAAACACGTCCGCGCGTGTAATTTGGCACATCAGGCTCGATGTTCTCCGCGCCCTTACTCGCTCAGACTATATATCTCGCCACTCTAAGTGAAACCGTTCAAATTGTTATCAAAAACTCGATCGAATGGTACCCAACTTGGAGAAATTTGAAAATATCGGATTTCGGTGACGTCATCGTCAGCGCAGGCTCGGCAGAGCTGGTGCTCGTACTCGATGGGAAATTGTCAAGAAATCAATTTTTCCGAAGTTGGTCGAGATTGATACTGTTCGATAGAACTTTTCGAGCTGAACAGAACCGTATTACTGAAAGTGTGACACACTCAAATATAGGCGCGCAAGGGCGGAAAAAGCTTTAACCGCTAAGTCCGTCGCCCTAAAACGGCAGCTTGGGTTAAGGCAATGTGGCGCAGGAGGAGAGTAGCGATCAAGTCGGTGTAAAGAACCTTTACTACTCTCCTTACCTACGCATATTTGGACCGTTAGCTTTCCGCGTTTCACCGCAGTGGTCGACTGAATTCGGAAAAAATCCTGTCACTCAAGCCTAACCTGCATATTCGCACCGCTATAACTTTACCCGCTCTTAGGCTACGTCGCTGTGCTTTGGAGCGCTACTAGACTTTCTTACTGACTACAAAGCCCAGAAGCTGTATCTGGAAGGATTCAAGCTGGACGGAGCTATTGGGCTCCAAACACGCCCGCGCGTGTAATTTGGCACATCACCCTCGATGTTCTCCGCGCCCTTACTCGCTCAGATTATATATCTCGCCACTCTAGGTGAAATCGTTCAAATTGTTATCAAAAGCTCTATCGAATGTTACCCAACTTGGCGAAATTTCAAAATATTGGATTTCGGTGACGTCATCGTCAGCGCAGGCTCGGCAGAGCTGGTGCTCGTACTCGATGGGAAATTGTCAAGAAATCAATTTTTCCGAAGTTGGTCGAGATTGATACTGTTCGATAGAACTTTTCGAGCTGAACAGAACCGTATTACTGAAAGTGTGACATACTCAAATATAGGCGCGCAAGGGCGGAAAAAGCTTTAACCGCTAAGTCCGTCGCCCTAAAACGGCAGCTTGGGTTAAGGCAATGTGGCGCAGGAGGAGAGTAGCGATCAAGTCGGTGTAAAGAACCTTTACTACTCTCCTTACCTACGCATATTTGGGCCGTTAGCTTTCCGCGTTTCACCGCAGTGGTCGACTGAATTCGGAAAAAATCCTGTCACTCAAGCCTAACCTGCATATTCGCACCGCTATAACTTTGCCCATTCTTAAGCTACGTCGCTAGGCTTTAAAGATCTACTAGATTTTCTTACTGACTACAAAACCCAGAAGCTGTAGCTGGAACGATTCAAGCTGGACGGAGCTATTGTGCTCCAAACACGCCCGCGCGTGTAATTTGGCACATCACGCTCGATGTTCTCCGCGCCCTTACTCGCTCAGATTATACATCTCGCCACTCTAAGTGAAACCGTTCAAATTGTTATCAAAAACTCTATCGAATGGTACCCAAATTGGCGAAATTTGAAAATATCGGATTTCGGTGACGTCATCGTCAGCGCAGGCTCGGCAGAGCTGGTGCTCGTACTCGATGGGAAATTGTCAAGAAATCAGTTTTTCCGAAATTGGTCGACATTAATACTGTTCGATAGAGCTTTTCGAGCTGAACAGAACCGTATTACTGTAAGCGTCGAGTACTCAAATATAGGCGCGCAAGGGCGGAAAAAGCTTTAACCGCTAAGTCCGTCGCCCTAAAACGGCAGCTTGGTTTAAGGCAATGTGGCGCAGTATGAGAGTAGCGATCAAGTCGGTGTAAAGAACCTTTACTACTCTGCTTACCTACGCATATTTGGGCCGTTAGCTTTCCGCGTTTCACCGCAGTGGTCGACTGAATTCGGAAAAAATCCTGTCACTCAAGCCTAACCTGCATATTCGCACCGCTATAACTTTACCCCCTCTTAGGCAACGTCGCTGTGCTTTGGAGCGCTACTAGACCATCTTACAGACTACAAAACCCAGGAGTTGTGGCTGGAAGGATTCAAGCCGGACGGAGCTATTGCGCTCCAAACACGCCCGCGCGTGTAATTTGGCACATCACCCTCGATGTTCTCCGCGCCCTTACTCGCTCAGACTATATATCTCGCCACTCTAAGTGAAACCGTTCAAATTGTTATCAAAAACTCGATCGAATGGTACCCAAATTGGCGAAATTTGAAAATATCGGATTTCGGTGACGTCATCGTCAGCAGGCTCGGCAGAGCTGGTGCTCGTACTCGATGGGAAACTGTCAAGAAATCAATTTTTCCGAAGTTGGTCGAGATTGATACTGTTCGATAGAACTTTTCGAGCTGAACAGAACCGTATTACTGTAAGCGTCGAGTACTCAAATATGGGGGCGCAAGGGCGGAAGAAGCTTTAGCCGCTAAGTCCGTCGCCTTAAAACGGCAGCTTGGGTTAAGGCAATGTGGCGCAGGAGGAGAGTAGCGATCAAGTCGGTGTAAAGAACCTTTACTACTCTGCTTACCTACGCATATTTGGGCCGTTAGCTTTCCGCGTTTCACCGCAGTGGTCGACTGAATTCGGAAAAAATCCTGTCACTCAAGCCTAACCTGCATATTCGCACCGCTATAACTTTGCCCATTCTTAAGCTACGTCGCTAGGCTTTGAAGATCTACTAGATTTTCTTACTGACTACAAAACCCAGAAGCTGTAGCTGGAACGATTCAAGCTGGACGGAGCTATTGTGCTCCAAACACGCCCGCGCGTGTAATTTGGCACATCACGCTCGATGTTCTCCGCGCCCTTACTCGCTCAGATTATACATCTCGCCACTATAAGTGAAACCGTTCAAATTGTTATCAAAAGCTCTATCGAATGGTACCCAAATTGGCGAAATTTGAAAATATCAGATTTCGGTGACGTCATCGTCAGCAGGCTCGGCAGAGCTGGTGCTCGTACTCGATGGGAAACTGTCAAGAAATCAATTTTTCCGAAGTTGGTCGAGATTGATACTGTTCGATAGAACTTTTCGAGCTGAACAGAACCGTATTACTGTAAGCGTCGAGTACTCAAATATGGGGGCGCAAGGGCGGAAAAAGCTTTAACCGCTAAGTCCGTCGCCCTAAAACGGCAGCTTGGGTTAAGGCAATGTGGCGCAGGAGGAGAGTAGCGATCAAGTCGGTGTAAAGAACCTTTACTACTCTGCTTACCTACGCATATTTGGGCCGTTAGCTTTCCGCGTTTCACCGCAGTGGTCGACTGAATTCGGAAAAAATCCTGTCACTCAAGCCTAACCTGTATATTTGCACCGCTATAACTTTACCCGCTCTTAGGCAACGTCGCTGTGCTTTGGAGCGCTACTAGACCTTCTTACACACTACAAAACCCAGAAGTTGTATCTGGAAGGATTCAAGCTGTACGGAGCTATTGCGCTCCAAACACGCCCGCGCGTGTAATTTGGCACATCACCCTCGATGTTCTCCGCGCCCTTACTCGCTCAGATTATACATCTCGCCACTATAAGTGAAACCGTTCAAATTGCTATCAAAAGCTCTATCGAATGTTACCCAACTTGGCGAAATTTCAAAATATCGGATTTCGGTGACGTCATCGTCAGCGATCGTCAGCGCAGGCTCGGCAGAGCTGGTGCTCGTACTCGATGGGAAACTGTCAAGAAATCAATTTTTCCGAAATTGGTCGAGATTGATACTGTTCGATAGAGCTTTTCGAGCTGAACAGAACCGTATTACTGTAAGCGTCGAGTACTCAAATATAGGCGCGCAAGGGCGGAAAAAGCTTTAACCGCTAAGTCCGTCGCCCTAAAACGGCAGCTTGGGTTAAGGCAATGTGGCGCAGGAGGAGAGTAGCGATCAAGTCGGTGTAAAGAACCTTTACTACTCTGCTTACCTACGCATATTTGGGCCGTTAGCTTTCCGCGTTTCACCGCAGTGGTCGACTGAATTCGGAAAAAATCCTGTCACTCAAGCCTAACCTGCATATTCGCACCGCTATAACTTTACCCGCTCTTAGGCTACGTCGCTGTGCTTTGGAGCGCTACTAGACCTTCTTACAGACTACAAAACCCTGAAGCTGTATCTGGAAGGATTCAAGCTGTACGGAGCTATTGGGCTCCAAACACGCCCGCGCGTGTAATTTGGCACATCACGCTCGATGTTCTCCGCGCCCTTACTCGCTCAGATTATACATCTCGCCACTATAAGTGAAACCGTTCAAATTGCTATCAAAAGCTCTATCGAATGTTACCCAACTTGGCGAAATTTCAAAATATCGGATTTCGGTGACGTCATCGTCAGCGATCGTCAGCGCAGGCTCGGCAGAGCTGGTGCTCGTACTCGATGGGAAACTGTCAAGAAATCAATTTTTCCGAAATTGGTCGAGATTGATACTGTTCGATAGAGCTTTTCGAGCTGAACAGAACCGTATTACTGTAAGCGTCGAGTACTCAAATATAGGCGCGCAAGGGCGGAAAAAGCTTTAACCGCTAAGTCCGTCGCCCTAAAACGGCAGCTTGGGTTAAGGCAATGTGGCGCAGGAGGAGAGTAGCGATCAAGTCGGTGTAAAGAACCTTTACTACTCTGCTTACCTACGCATATTTGGGCCGTTAGCTTTCCGCGTTTCACCGCAGTGGTCGACTGAATTCGGAAAAAATCCTGTCACTCAAGCCTAACCTGCATATTCGCACCGCTATAACTTTACCCGCTCTTAGGCTACGTCGCTGTGCTTTGGAGCGCTACTAGACCTTCTTACAGACTACAAAACCCTGAAGCTGTATCTGGAAGGATTCAAGCTGTACGGAGCTATTGGGCTCCAAACACGCCCGCGCGTGTAATTTGGCACATCACCCTCGATGTTCTCCGCGCCCTTACTCGCTCAGATTATATATCTCGCCACTCTAGGTGAAATCGTTCAAATTGTTATCAAAAGCTCTATCGAATGTTACCCAACTTGGCGAAATTTCAAAATATTGGATTTCGGTGACGTCATCGTCAGCGCAGGCTCGGCAGAGCTGGTGCTCGTACTCGATGGGAAATTGTCAAGAAATCAGTTTTTCCGAAATTGGTCGACATTAATACTGTTCGATAGAGCTTTTCGAGCTGAACAGAACCGTATTACTGAAAGTGTGACATACTCAAATATAGGCGCGCAAGCGCGGAAAAAGCTTTAACCGCTAAGTCCGTCGCCCTAAAACGGCAGCTTGGGTTAAGGCAATGTGGCGCAGGAGGAGAGTAGCGATCAAGTCGGTGTGAAGAACCTTTACTACTCTGCTTACCTACGCATATTTGGGCCGTTAGCTTTCCGCGTTTCACCGCAGTGGTCGACTGAATTCGGAAAAAATCCTGTCACTCAAGCCTAACCTGTATATTTGCACCGCTATAACTTTACCCGCTCTTAGGCAACGTCGCTGTGCTTTGGAGCGCTACTAGACCTTCTTACACACTACAAAACCCAGAAGTTGTATCTGGAAGGATTCAAGCTGTACGGAGCTATTGCGCTCCAAACACGCCCGCGCGTGTAATTTAGCACATCAAGCTCGATGTTCTCCGCGCCCTTACTCGCTCAGACTATATATCTCGCCACTCTAAGTGAAACCGTTCAAATTGTTTCAAAAGCTCTATCGAATGGTACCCAAATTGGCGAAATTTGAAAATATCAGATTTCGGTGACGTCATCGTCAGCAGGCTCGGCAGAGCTGGTGCTCGTACTCGATGGGAAACTGTCAAGAAATCAATTTTTCCGAAGTTGGTCGAGATTGATACTGTTCGATAGAACTCTTCGAGCTGAACAGAACCGTATTACTGTAAGCGCCGAGTACTCAAATATAGGCGCGCAAGGGCGGAAAAAGCTTTAACCGCTAAGTCCGTCGCCCTAAAACGGCAGCTTGGGTTAAGGCAATGTGGCGCAGGAGGAGAGTAGCGATCAAGTCGGTGTAAAGAACCTTTACTACTCTGCTTACCTACGCATATTTGGGCCGTTAGCTTTCCGCGTTTCACCGCAGTGGTCGACTGAATTCGGAAAAAATCCTGTCACTCAAGCCTAACCTGCATATTCGCACCGCTATAACTTTACCCGCTCTTAGGCTACGTCGCTGTGCTTTGGAGCGCTACTAGACCTTCTTACAGACTACAAAACCCTGAAGCTGTATCTGGAAGGATTCAAGCTGTACGGAGCTATTGGGCTCCAAACACGCCCGCGCGTGTAATTTGGCACATCACCCTCGATGTTCTCCGCGCCCTTACTCGCTCAGATTATATATCTCGCCACTCTAGGTGAAATCGTTCAAATTGTTATCAAAAGCTCTATCGAATGTTACCCAACTTGGCGAAATTTCAAAATATTGGATTTCGGTGACGTCATCGTCAGCGCAGGCTCGGCAGAGCTGGTGCTCGTACTCGATGGGAAATTGTCAAGAAATCAGTTTTTCCGAAATTGGTCGACATTAATACTGTTCGATAGAGCTTTTCGAGCTGAACAGAACCGTATTACTGAAAGTGTGACATACTCAAATATAGGCGCGCAAGCGCGGAAAAAGCTTTAACCGCTAAGTCCGTCGCCCTAAAACGGCAGCTTGGGTTAAGGCAATGTGGCGCAGGAGGAGAGTAGCGATCAAGTCGGTGTGAAGAACCTTTACTACTCTGCTTACCTACGCATAATTGGGCCGTTAGCTTTCCGCGTTTCACCGCAGTGGTCGACTGAATTCGGAAAAAATCCTGTCACTCAAGCCTAACCTGTATATTTGCACCGCTATAACTTTACCCGCTCTTAGGCAACGTCGCTGTGCTTTGGAGCGCTACTAGACCTTCTTACACACTACAAAACCCAGAAGTTGTATCTGGAAGGATTCAAGCTGTACGGAGCTATTGCGCTCCAAACACGCCCGCGCGTGTAATTTAGCACATCAAGCTCGATGTTCTCCGCGCCCTTACTCGCTCAGACTATATATCTCGCCACTCTAAGTGAAACCGTTCAAATTGTTTCAAAAGCTCTATCGAATGGTACCCAAATTGGCGAAATTTGAAAATATCAGATTTCGGTGACGTCATCGTCAGCAGGCTCGGCAGAGCTGGTGCTCGTACTCGATGGGAAACTGTCAAGAAATCAATTTTTCCGAAGTTGGTCGAGATTGATACTGTTCGATAGAACTCTTCGAGCTGAACAGAACCGTATTACTGTAAGCGCCGAGTACTCAAATATAGGCGCGCAAGGGCGGAAAAAGCTTTAACCGCTAAGTCCGTCGCCCTAAAACGGCAGCTTGGGTTAAGGCAATGTGGCGCAGGAGGAGAGTAGCGATCAAGTCGGTGTAAAGAACCTTTACTACTCTGCTTACCTACGCATATTTGGGCCGTTAGCTTTCCGCGTTTCACCGCAGTGGTCGACTGAATTCGGAAAAAATCCTGTCACTCAAGCCTAACCTGCATATTCGCACCGCTATAACTTTACCCGCTCTTAGGCTACGTCGCTGTGCTTTGGAGCGCTACTAGACCTTCTTACAGACTACAAAACCCTGAAGCTGTATCTGGAAGGATTCAAGCTGTACGGAGCTATTGGGCTCCAAACACGCCCGCGCGTGTAATTTGGCACATCACCCTCGATGTTCTCCGCGCCCTTACTCGCTCAGATTATATATCTCGCCACTCTAGGTGAAATCGTTCAAATTGTTATCAAAAGCTCTATCGAATGTTACCCAACTTGGCGAAATTTCAAAATATTGGATTTCGGTGACGTCATCGTCAGCGCAGGCTCGGCAGAGCTGGTGCTCGTACTCGATGGGAAATTGTCAAGAAATCAGTTTTTCCGAAATTGGTCGACATTAATACTGTTCGATAGAGCTTTTCGAGCTGAACAGAACCGTATTACTGAAAGTGTGACATACTCAAATATAGGCGCGCAAGCGCGGAAAAAGCTTTAACCGCTAAGTCCGTCGCCCTAAAACGGCAGCTTGGGTTAAGGCAATGTGGCGCAGGAGGAGAGTAGCGATCAAGTCGGTGTGAAGAACCTTTACTACTCTGCTTACCTTCGCATATTTGGGCCGTTAGCTTTCCGCGTTTCACCGCAGTGGTCGACTGAATTCGGAAAAAATCCTGTCACTCAAGCCTAACCTGTATATTTGCACCGCTATAACTTTACCCGCTCTTAGGCAACGTCGCTGTGCTTTGGAGCGCTACTAGACCTTCTTACACACTACAAAACCCAGAAGTTGTATCTGGAAGGATTCAAGCTGTACGGAGCTATTGGGCTCCAAACACGCCCGCGCGTGTAATTTGGCACATCACCCTCGATGTTCTCCGCGCCCTTACTCGCTCAGATTATATATCTCGCCACTCTAGGTGAAATCGTTCAAATTGTTATCAAAAGCTCTATCGAATGTTACCCAACTTGGCGAAATTTCAAAATATCGGATTTCGGTGACGTCATCGTCAGCGATCGTCAGCGCAGGCTCGGCAGAGCTGGTGCTCGTACTCGATGGGAAACTGTCAAGAAATCAATTTTTCCGAAATTGGTCGAGATTGATACTGTTCGATAGAGCTTTTCGAGCTGAACAGAACCGTATTACTGTAAGCGTCGAGTACTCAAATATAGGCGCGCAAGGGCGGAAAAAGCTTTAACCGCTAAGTCCGTCGCCCTAAAACGGCAGCTTGGGTTAAGGCAATGTGGCGCAGGAGGAGTGTAGCGATCAAGTCGGTGTAAAGAACCTTTACTACTCTGCTTACCTACGCATATTTGGGCCGTTAGCTTTCCGCGTTTCACCGCAGTGGTCGACTGAATTCGGAAAAAATCCTGTCACTCAAGCCTAACCTGTATATTTGCACCGCTATAACTTTACCCGCTCTTAGGCAACGTCGCTGTGCTTTGGAGCGCTACTAGACCTTCTTACACACTACAAAACCCAGAAGTTGTATCTGGAAGGATTCAAGCTGTACGGAGCTATTGGGCTCCAAACACGCCCGCGCGTGTAATTTGGCACATCACCCTCGATGTTCTCCGCGCCCTTACTCGCTCAGATTATATATCTCGCCACTCTAGGTGAAATCGTTCAAATTGTTATCAAAAGCTCTATCGAATGTTACCCAACTTGGCGAAATTTCAAAATATCGGATTTCGGTGACGTCATCGTCAGCGATCGTCAGCGCAGGCTCGGCAGAGCTGGTGCTCGTACTCGATGGGAAACTGTCAAGAAATCAATTTTTCCGAAATTGGTCGAGATTGATACTGTTCGATAGAGCTTTTCGAGCTGAACAGAACCGTATTACTGTAAGCGCCGAGTACTCAAATATAGGCGCGCAAGGGCGGAAAAAGCTTTAACCGCTAAGTCCGTCGCCCTAAAACGGCAGCTTGGGTTAAGGCAATGTGGCGCAGGAGGAGAGTAGCGATCAAGTCGGTGTGAAGAACCTTTACTACTCTGCTTACCTTCGCATATTTGGGCCGTTAGCTTTCCGCGTTTCACCGCAGTGGTCGACTGAATTCGGAAAAAATCCTGTCACTCAAGCCTAACCTGTATATTTGCACCGCTATAACTTTACCCGCTCTTAGGCAACGTCGCTGTGCTTTGGAGCGCTACTAGACCTTCTTACACACTACAAAACCCAGAAGTTGTATCTGGAAGGATTCAAGCTGTACGGAGCTATTGGGCTCCAAACACGCCCGCGCGTGTAATTTGGCACATCACCCTCGATGTTCTCCGCGCCCTTACTCGCTCAGATTATATATCTCGCCACTCTAGGTGAAATCGTTCAAATTGTTATCAAAAGCTCTATCGAATGTTACCCAACTTGGCGAAATTTCAAAATATCGGATTTCGGTGACGTCATCGTCAGCGATCGTCAGCGCAGGCTCGGCAGAGCTGGTGCTCGTACTCGATGGGAAACTGTCAAGAAATCAATTTTTCCGAAATTGGTCGAGATTGATACTGTTCGATAGAGCTTTTCGAGCTGAACAGAACCGTATTACTGTAAGCGTCGAGTACTCAAATATAGGCGCGCAAGGGCGGAAAAAGCTTTAACCGCTAAGTCCGTCGCCCTAAAACGGCAGCTTGGGTTAAGGCAATGTGGCGCAGGAGGAGAGTAGCGATCAAGTCGGTGTGAAGAACCTTTACTACTCTGCTTACCTTCGCATATTTGGGCCGTTAGCTTTCCGCGTTTCACCGCAGTGGTCGACTGAATTCGGAAAAAATCCTGTCACTCAAGCCTAACCTGTATATTTGCACCGCTATAACTTTACCCGCTCTTAGGCAACGTCGCTGTGCTTTGGAGCGCTACTAGACCTTCTTACACACTACAAAACCCAGAAGTTGTATCTGGAAGGATTCAAGCTGTACGGAGCTATTGGGCTCCAAACACGCCCGCGCGTGTAATTTGGCACATCACCCTCGATGTTCTCCGCGCCCTTACTCGCTCAGATTATATATCTCGCCACTCTAGGTGAAATCGTTCAAATTGTTATCAAAAGCTCTATCGAATGTTACCCAACTTGGCGAAATTTCAAAATATCGGATTTCGGTGACGTCATCGTCAGCGATCGTCAGCGCAGGCTCGGCAGAGCTGGTGCTCGTACTCGATGGGAAACTGTCAAGAAATCAATTTTTCCGAAATTGGTCGAGATTGATACTGTTCGATAGAGCTTTTCGAGCTGAACAGAACCGTATTACTGTAAGCGTCGAGTACTCAAATATAGGCGCGCAAGGGCGGAAAAAGCTTTAACCGCTAAGTCCGTCGCCCTAAAACGGCAGCTTGGGTTAAGGCAATGTGGCGCAGGAGGAGAGTAGCGATCAAGTCGGTGTAAAGAACCTTTACTACTCTGCTTACCTACGCATATTTGGGCCGTTAGCTTTCCGCGTTTCACCGCAGTGGTCGACTGAATTCGGAAAAATCCTGTCACTCAAGCCTAACCTGCATATTCGCACCGCTATAACTTTACCCGCTCTTAGGCTACGTCGCTGTGCTTTGGAGCGCTACTAGACCTTCTTAGAGACTACAAAACCCTGAAGCTGTATCTGGAAGGATTCAAGCTGTACGGAGCTATTGGGCTCCAAACACGCCCGCGCGTGTAATTTGGCACATCACCCTCGATGTTCTCCGCGCCCTTACTCGCTCAGATTATATATCTCGCCACTCTAGGTGAAATCGTTCAAATTGTTATCAAAAGCTCTATCGAATGGTACCCAAATTGGCGAAATTTGAAAATATCAGATTTCGGTGACGTCATCGTCAGCAGGCTCGGCAGAGCTGGTGCTCGTACTCGATGGGAAACTGTCAAGAAATCAATTTTTCCGAAGTTGGTCGAGATTGAGACTGTTCGATAGAACTCTTCGAGCTGAACAGAACCGTATTACTGTAAGCGCCGAGTACTCAAATATAGGCGCGCAAGGGCGGAAAAAGCTTTAACCGCTAAGTCCGTCGCCCTAAAACGGCAGCTTGGGTTAAGGCAATGTGGCGCAGTAGGAGAGTAGCGATCAAGTCGGTGTAAAGAACCTTCACTACTCTGCTCACCTACGCATTTATGGGCCGTTAGCTTCCCGCGTCCCACCACAGAAGTCGACTGAATTCGGAAAAAATCCTGTCACTCAAGCCTAACCTGCAAATTCGCACCGCTATAACTTTACCCTCTCTTAGGCAACGTCGCTGTGCTTTGGAGCGCTACTAGACCTTCTTACAGACTACGAAACCTAGAAGCTGTAGCTGGAACGATTCAAGCTGGACGGAGCTATTGGGCTCCAAACACGTCCGCGCGTGTAATTTGGCACATCACGCTCGATGTTCTCCGCGCCCTTACTCGCTCAGACTATATATCTCGCCACTCTAAGTGAAACCGTTCAAATTGTTATCAAAAACTCGATCGAATGGTACCCAACTTGGCGAAATTTGAAAATATCGGATTTCGGTGACGTCATCGTCAGCGATCGTCAGCGCAGGCTCGGCAGAGCTGGTCCTCGTCCTCGATGGGAAATTGTCAAGAAATCAATTTTTCCGAAATTGGTCGACATTAATACTGTTCGATAGAGCTTTTCGAGCTGAACAGAACCGTACTAATGTAAGCGTCGAGTACTCAAATATAGGCGCGCAAGGGCGGAAAAAGCTTTAACCGCTAAGTCCGTCGCCCTAAAACGGCAGCTTGGGTTAAGGCAATGTGGCGCAGTAGGAGAGTAGCGATCAAGTCGGTGTAAAGAACCTTTACTACTCTGCTTACCTACGCATATTTGGGCCGTTAGCTTTCCGCGTTTCACCGCAGTGGTCGACTGAATTCGGAAAAAATCCTGTCACTCAAGCCTAACCTGCATATTCGCACCGCTATAACTTTACCCGCTCTTAGGCTACGTCGCTGTGCTTTGGAGCGCTACTAGAACTTCTTACAGACTACAAAACCCTGAAGCTGTATCTGGAAGGATTCAAGCTGGACGGAGCTATTGGGCTCCAAACACGCCCGCGCGTGTAATTTGGCACATCACCCTCGATGTTCTCCGCGCCCTTACTCGCTCAGATTATATATCTCGCCACTCTAGGTGAAATCGTTCAAATTGTTATCAAAAGCTCTATCGAATGTTACCCAACTTGGCGAAATTTCAAAATATTGGATTTCGGTGACGTCATCGTCAGCGCAGCTCGGCAGAGCTGGTGCTCGTACTCGATGGGAAATTGTCAAGAAATCATTTTTTCCGAAATTGGTCGACATTAATACTGTTCGATAGAGCTTTTCGAGCTGAACAGAACTGTATTACTGAAAGTGTGGCATACTCAAACATAGGCGCGCAAGGGCGGAAAAAGCTTTAACCGCTAAGTCCGTCGCCCTAAAACGGCAGCTTGGGTTAAGGCAATGTGGCGCAGGAGGAGAGTAGCGATCAAGTCGTTGTGAAGAACCTTCACTACTCTGCTCACCTACGCATTTATGGGCCGTTAGCTTCCCGCGTCCCACCACAGAAGTCGACTGAATTCGGAAAAAATCCTGTCACTCAAGCCTAACCTGCAAATTCGCACCGCTATAACTTTACCCTCTCTTAGGCAACGTCGCTGTGCTTTGGAGCGCTACTAGACCTTCTTACAGGCTACGAAACCTAGAAGCTGTAGCTGGAAGGATTCAAGCTGGACGGAGCTATTGGGCTCCAAACACGCCCGCGCGTGTAATTTGGCACATCACCCTCGATGTTCTCCGCGCCCTTACTCGCTCAGATTATATATCTCGCCACTCTAGGTGAAATCGTTCAAATTGTTATCAAAAGCTCTATCGAATGTTACCCAACTTGGCGAAATTTCAAAATATTGGATTTCGGTGACGTCATCGTCAGCGCAGGCTCGGCAGAGCTGGTGCTCGTACTCGATGGGAAATTGTCAAGAAATCATTTTTTCCGAAATTGGTCGACATTAATACTGTTCGATAGAGCTTTTCGAGCTGAACAGAACTGTATTACTGAAAGTGTGGCATACTCAAACATAGGCGCGCAAGGGCGGAAAAAGCTTTAACCGCTAAGTCCGTCGCCCTAAAACGGCAGCTTGGGTTAAGGCAATGTGGCGCAGGAGGAGAGTAGCGATCAAGTCGTTGTGAAGAACCTTCACTACTCTGCTCACCTACGCATTTATGGGCCGTTAGCTTCCCGCGTCCCACCACAGAAGTCGACTGAATTCGGAAAAAATCCTGTCACTCAAGCCTAACCTGCAAATTCGCACCGCTATAACTTTACCCTCTCTTAGGCAACGTCGCTGTGCTTTGGAGCGCTACTAGACCTTCTTACAGACTACGAAACCTAGAAGCTGTAGCTGGAACGATTCAAGCTGGACGGAGCTATTGGGCTCCAAACACGTCCGCGCGTGTAATTTGGCACATCACGCTCGATGTTCTCCGCGCCCTTACTCGCTCAGACTATATATCTCGCCACTCTAAGTGAAACCGTTCAAATTGTTATCAAAAACTCGATCGAATGGTACCCAACTTGGCGAAATTTGAAAATATCGGATTTCGGTGACGTCATCGTCAGCGCAGGCTCGGCAGAGCTGGTCCTCGTCCTCGATGGGAAATTGTCAAGAAATCAATTTTTCCGAAATTGGTCGACATTAATACTGTTCGATAGAGCTTTTCGAGCTGAACAGAACCGTATTAATGTAAGCGTCGAGTACTCAAATATAGGCGCGCAAGGGCGGAAAAAGCTTTAACCGCTATGTCCGTCGCCCTAAAACGGCAGCTTGGGTTAAGGCAATGTGGCGCAGTAGGAGAGTAGCGATCAAGTCGGTGTAAAGAACCTTTACTACTCTGCTTACCTACGCATATTTGGGCCGTTAGCTTTCCGCGTTTCACCGCAGTGGTCGACTGAATTCGGAAAAATCCTGTCACTCAAGCCTAACCTGCATATTCGCACCGCTATAACTTTACCCGCTCTTAGGCTACGTCGCTGTGCTTTGGAGCGCTACTAGACCTTCTTAGAGACTACAAAACCCTGAAGCTGTATCTGGAAGGATTCAAGCTGTACGGAGCTATTGGGCTCCAAACACGCCCGCGCGTGTAATTTGGCACATCACCCTCGATGTTCTCCGCGCCCTTACTCGCTCAGACTATATATCTCGCCACTCTAAGTGAAACCGTTCAAATTGTTTCAAAAGCTCTATCGAATGGTACCCAAATTGGCGAAATTTGAAAATATCAGATTTCGGTGACGTCATCGTCAGCAGGCTCGGCAGAGCTGGTGCTCGTACTCGATGGGAAACTGTCAAGAAATCAATTTTTCCGAAGTTGGTCGAGATTGATACTGTTCGATAGAACTCTTCGAGCTGAACAGAACCGTATTACTGTAAGCGCCGAGTACTCAAATATAGGCGCGCAAGGGCGGAAAAAGCTTTAACCGCTAAGTCCGTCGCCCTAAAACGGCAGCTTGGGTTAAGGCAATGTGGCGCAGGAGGAGAGTAGCGATCAAGTCGGTGTAAAGAACCTTTACTACTCTGCTTACCTACGCATATTTGGGCCGTTAGCTTTCCGCGTTTCACCGCAGTGGTCGACTGAATTCGGAAAAAATCCTGTCACTCAAGCCTAACCTGCATATTCGCACCGCTATAACTTTACCCGCTCTTAGGCTACGTCGCTGTGCTTCGGAGCGCTACTAGACCTTCTTAGAGACTACAAAACCCTGAAGCTGTATCTGGAAGGATTCAAGCTGTACGGAGCTATTGGGCTCCAAACACGCCCGCGCGTGTAATTTGGCACATCACCCTCGATGTTCTCCGCGCCCTTACTCGCTCAGATTATATATCTCGCCACTCTAGGTGAAATCGTTCAAATTGTTATCAAAAGCTCTATCGAATGTTACCCAACTTGGCGAAATTTCAAAATATCGGATTTCGGTGACGTCATCGTCAGCGATCGTCAGCGCAGGCTCGGCAGAGCTGGTGCTCGTACTCGATGGGAAACTGTCAAGAAATCAATTTTTCCGAAATTGGTCGAGATTGATACTGTTCGATAGAGCTTTTCGAGCTGAACAGAACCGTATTACTGAAAGTGTGACATACTCAAATATAGGCGCGCAAGGGCGGAAAAAGCTTTAACCGCTAAGTCCGTCGCCCTAAAACGGCAGCTTGGGTTAAGGGAATGTGGCGCAGGAGGAGAGTAGCGATCAAGTCGGTGTGAAGAACCTTTACTACTCTGCTTACCTTCGCATATTTGGGCCGTTAGCTTTCCGCGTTTCACCGCAGTGGTCGACTGAATTCGGAAAAAATCCTGTCACTCAAGCCTAACCTGTATATTTGCACCGCTATAACTTTACCCGCTCTTAGGCAACGTCGCTGTGCTTTGGAGCGCTACTAGACCTTCTTACACACTACAAAACCCAGAAGTTGTATCTGGAAGGATTCAAGCTGTACGGAGCTATTGGGCTCCAAACACGCCCGCGCGTGTAATTTGGCACATCACCCTCGATGTTCTCCGCGCCCTTACTCGCTCACATTATATATCTCGCCACTCTAGGTGAAATCGTTCAAATTGTTATCAAAAGCTCTATCGAATGTTACCCAACTTGGCGAAATTTCAAAATATCGGATTTCGGTGACGTCATCGTCAGCGATCGTCAGCGCAGGCTCGGCAGAGCTGGTGCTCGTACTCGATGGGAAACTGTCAAGAAATCAATTTTTCCGAAATTGGTCGAGATTGATACTGTTCGATAGAGCTTTTCGAGCTGAACAGAACCGTATTACTGTAAGCGTCGAGTACTCAAATATAGGCGCGCAAGGGCGGAAAAAGCTTTAACCGCTAAGTCCGTCGCCCTAAAACGGCAGCTTGGGTTAAGGCAATGTGGCGCAGGAGGAGAGTAGCGATCAAGTCGGTGTAAAGAACCTTTACTACTCTGCTTACCTACGCATATTTGGGCCGTTAGCTTTCCGCGTTTCACCGCAGTGGTCGACTGAATTCGGAAAAATCCTGTCACTCAAGCCTAACCTGCATATTCGCACCGCTATAACTTTACCCGCTCTTAGGCTACGTCGCTGTGCTTTGGAGCGCTACTAGACCTTCTTAGAGACTACAAAACCCTGAAGCTGTATCTGGAAGGATTCAAGCTGTACGGAGCTATTGGGCTCCAAACACGCCCGCGCGTGTAATTTGGCACATCACCCTCGATGTTCTCCGCGCCCTTACTCGCTCAGATTATATATCTCGCCACTCTAGGTGAAATCGTTCAAATTGTTATCAAAAGCTCTATCGAATGTTACCCAACTTGGCGAAATTTCAAAATATTGGATTTCGGTGACGTCATCGTCAGCGATCGTCAGCGCAGGCTCGGCAGAGCTGGTGCTCGTACTCGATGGGAAACTGTCAAGAAATCAATTTTTCCGAAATTGGTCGAGATTGATACTGTTCGATAGAGCTTTTCGAGCTGAACAGAACCGTATTACTGTAAGCGCCGAGTACTCAAATATAGGCGCGCAAGGGCGGAAAAAGCTTTAACCGCTAAGTCCGTCGCCCTAAAACGGCAGCTTGGGTTAAGGCAATGTGGCGCAGGAGGAGAGTAGCGATCAAGTCGGTGTGAAGAACCTTTACTACTCTGCTTACCTTCGCATATTTGGGCCGTTAGCTTTCCGCGTTTCACCGCAGTGGTCGACTGAATTCGGAAAAAATCCTGTCACTCAAGCCTAACCTGTATATTTGCACCGCTATAACTTTACCCGCTCTTAGGCAACGTCGCTGTGCTTTGGAGCGCTACTAGACCTTCTTACACACTACAAAACCCAGAAGTTGTATCTGGAAGGATTCAAGCTGTACGGAGCTATTGGGCTCCAAACACGCCCGCGCGTGTAATTTGGCACATCACCCTCGATGTTCTCCGCGCCCTTACTCGCTCAGATTATATATCTCGCCACTCTAGGTGAAATCGTTCAAATTGTTATCAAAAGCTCTATCGAATGTTACCCAACTTGGCGAAATTTCAAAATATCGGATTTCGGTGACGTCATCGTCAGCGATCGTCAGCGCAGGCTCGGCAGAGCTGGTGCTCGTACTCGATGGGAAACTGTCAAGAAATCAATTTTTCCGAAATTGGTCGAGATTGATACTGTTCGATAGAGCTTTTCGAGCTGAACAGAACCGTATTACTGTAAGCGTCGAGTACTCAAATATAGGCGCGCAAGGGCGGAAAAAGCTTTAACCGCTAAGTCCGTCGCCCTAAAACGGCAGCTTGGGTTAAGGCAATGTGGCGCAGGAGGAGTGTAGCGATCAAGTCGGTGTAAAGAACCTTTACTACTCTGCTTACCTACGCATATTTGGGCCGTTAGCTTTCCGCGTTTCACCGCAGTGGTCGACTGAATTCGGAAAAATCCTGTCACTCAAGCCTAACCTGCATATTCGCACCGCTATAACTTTACCCGCTCTTAGGCTACGTCGCTGTGCTTTGGAGCGCTACTAGACCTTCTTAGAGACTACAAAACCCTGAAGCTGTATCTGGAAGGATTCAAGCTGTACGGAGCTATTGGGCTCCAAACACGCCCGCGCGTGTAATTTGGCACATCACCCTCGATGTTCTCCGCGCCCTTACTCGCTCAGATTATATATCTCGCCACTCTAGGTGAAATCGTTCAAATTGTTATCAAAAGCTCTATCGAATGTTACCCAACTTGGCGAAATTTCAAAATATTGGATTTCGGTGACGTCATCGTCAGCGCAGGCTCGGCAGAGCTGGTGCTCGTACTCGACGGGAAATTGTCAAGAAATCAGTTTTTCCGAAATTGGTCGACATTAATACTGTTCGATAGAGCTTTTCGAGCTGAACAGAACCGTATTACTGAAAGTGTGACATACTCAAATATAGGCGCGCAAGGGCGGAAAAAGCTTTAACCGCTAAGTCCGTCGCCCTAAAACGGCAGCTTGGGTTAAGGCAATGTGGCGCAGGAGGAGAGTAGCGATCAAGTCGGTGTGAAGAACCTTTACTACTCTGCTTACCTTCGCATATTTGGGCCGTTAGCTTTCCGCGTTTCACCGCAGTGGTCGACTGAATTCGGAAAAAATCCTGTCACTCAAGCCTAACCTGTATATTTGCACCGCTATAACTTTACCCGCTCTTAGGCAACGTCGCTGTGCTTTGGAGCGCTACTAGACCTTCTTACACACTACAAAACCCAGAAGTTGTATCTGGAAGGATTCAAGCTGTACGGAGCTATTGGGCTCCAAACACGCCCGCGCGTGTAATTTGGCACATCACCCTCGATGTTCTCCGCGCCCTTACTCGCTCAGATTATATATCTCGCCACTCTAGGTGAAATCGTTCAAATTGTTATCAAAAGCTCTATCGAATGTTACCCAACTTGGCGAAATTTCAAAATATCGGATTTCGGTGACGTCATCGTCAGCGATCGTCAGCGCAGGCTCGGCAGAGCTGGTGCTCGTACTCGATGGGAAACTGTCAAGAAATCAATTTTTCCGAAATTGGTCGAGATTGATATTGTTCGATAGAGCTTTTCGAGCTGAACAGAACCGTATTACTGTAAGCGTCGAGTACTCAAATATAGGCGCGCAAGGGCGGAAAAAGCTTTAACCGCTAAGTCCGTCGCCCTAAAACGGCAGCTTGGGTTAAGGCAATGTGGCGCAGGAGGAGAGTAGCGATCAAGTCGGTGTAAAGAACCTTTACTACTCTGCTTACCTACGCATATTTGGGCCGTTAGCTTTCCGCGTTTCACCGCAGTGGTCGACTGAATTCGGAAAAATCCTGTCACTCAAGCCTAACCTGCATATTCGCACCGCTATAACTTTACCCGCTCTTAGGCTACGTCGCTGTGCTTTGGAGCGCTACTAGACCTTCTTAGAGACTACAAAACCCTGAAGCTGTATCTGGAAGGATTCAAGCTGTACGGAGCTATTGGGCTCCAAACACGCCCGCGCGTGTAATTTGGCACATCACCCTCGATGTTCTCCGCGCCCTTACTCGCTCAGATTATATATCTCGCCACTCTAGGTGAAATCGTTCAAATTGTTATCAAAAGCTCTATCGAATGTTACCCAACTTGGCGAAATTTCAAAATATCGGATTTCGGTGACGTCATCGTCAGCGATCGTCAGCGCAGGCTCGGCAGAGCTGGTGCTCGTACTCGATGGGAAACTGTCAAGAAATCAATTTTTCCGAAGTTGGTCGAGATTGATACTGTTCGATAGAACTCTTCGAGCTGAACAGAACCGTATTACTGTAAGCGTCGAGTACTCAAATATAGGCGCGCAAGGGCGGAAAAAGCTTTAACCGCTAAGTCCGTCGCCCTAAAACGGCAGCTTGGGTTAAGGCAATGTGGCGCAGGAGGAGAGTAGCGATCAAGTCGGTGTAAAGAACCTTTACTACTCTGCTTACCTACGCATATTTGGGCCGTTAGCTTTCCGCGTTTCACCGCAGTGGTCGACTGAATTCGGAAAAAATCCTGTCACTCAAGCCTAACCTGGATATTTGCACCGCTATAACTTTACCCGCTCTTAGGCAACGTCGCTGTGCTTTGAAGCGCTACTAGACCTTCTTACACACTACAAAACCCAGAAGTTGTATCTGGAAGGATTCAAGCTGTACGGAGCTATTGCGCTCCAAACACGCCCGCGCGTGTAATTTAGCACATCAAGCTCGATGTTCTCCGCGCCCTTACTCGCTCAGATTATACATCTCGCCACTATAAGTGAAACCGTTCAAATTGTTATCAAAAGCTCTATCGAATGGTACCCAAATTGGCGAAATTTGAAAATATCAGATTTCGGTGACGTCATCGTCAGCAGGCTCGGCAGAGCTGGTGCTCGTACTCGATGGGAAACTGTCAAGAAATCAATTTTTCCGAAGTTGGTCGAGATTGAGACTGTTCGATAGAACTCTTCGAGCTGAACAGAACCGTATTACTGTAAGCGCCGAGTACTCAAATATAGGCGCGCAAGGGCGGAAAAAGCTTTAACCGCTAAGTCCGTCGCCCTAAAACGGCAGCTTGGGTTAAGGCAATGTGGCGCAGTAGGAGAGTAGCGATCAAGTCGGTGTAAAGAACCTTCACTACTCTGCTCACCTACGCATTTATGGGCCGTTAGCTTCCCGCGTCCCACCACAGAAGTCGACTGAATTCGGAAAAAATCCTGTCACTCAAGCCTAACCTGCAAATTCGCACCGCTATAACTTTACCCTCTCTTAGGCAACGTCGCTGTGCTTTGGAGCGCTACTAGACCTTCTTACAGACTACGAAACCTAGAAGCTGTAGCTGGAACGATTCAAGCTGGACGGAGCTATTGGGCTCCAAACACGTCCGCGCGTGTAATTTGGCACATCACGCTCGATGTTCTCCGCGCCCTTACTCGCTCAGACTATATATCTCGCCACTCTAAGTGAAACCGTTCAAATTGTTATCAAAAACTCGATCGAATGGTACCCAACTTGGCGAAATTTGAAAATATCGGATTTCGGTGACGTCATCGTCAGCGATCGTCAGCGCAGGCTCGGCAGAGCTGGTCCTCGTCCTCGATGGGAAATTGTCAAGAAATCAATTTTTCCGAAATTGGTCGACATTAATACTGTTCGATAGAGCTTTTCGAGCTGAACAGAACCGTACTAATGTAAGCGTCGAGTACTCAAATATAGGCGCGCAAGGGCGGAAAAAGCTTTAACCGCTAAGTCCGTCGCCCTAAAACGGCAGCTTGGGTAAAGGCAATGTGGCGCAGTAGGAGAGTAGCGATCAAGTCGGTGTAAAGAACCTTTACTACTCTGCTTACCTACGCATATTTGGGCCGTTAGCTTTCCGCGTTTCACCGCAGTGGTCGACTGAATTCGGAAAAAATCCTGTCACTCAAGCCTAACCTGCATATTCGCACCGCTATAACTTTACCCGCTCTTAGGCTACGTCGCTGTGCTTTGGAGCGCTACTAGAACTTCTTACAGACTACAAAACCCTGAAGCTGTATCTGGAAGGATTCAAGCTGGACGGAGCTATTGGGCTCCAAACACGCCCGCGCGTGTAATTTGGCACATCACCCTCGATGTTCTCCGCGCCCTTACTCGCTCAGATTATATATCTCGCCACTCTAGGTGAAATCGTTCAAATTGTTATCAAAAGCTCTATCGAATGTTACCCAACTTGGCGAAATTTCAAAATATTGGATTTCGGTGACGTCATCGTCAGCGCAGGCTCGGCAGAGCTGGTGCTCGTACTCGATGGGAAATTGTCAAGAAATCATTTTTTCCGAAATTGGTCGACATTAATACTGTTCGATAGAGCTTTTCGAGCTGAACAGAACTGTATTACTGAAAGTGTGGCATACTCAAACATAGGCGCGCAAGGGCGGAAAAAGCTTTAACCGCTAAGTCCGTCGCCCTAAAACGGCAGCTTGGGTTAAGGCAATGTGGCGCAGGAGGAGAGTAGCGATCAAGTCGTTGTGAAGAACCTTCACTACTCTGCTCACCTACGCATTTATGGGCCGTTAGCTTCCCGCGTCCCACCACAGAAGTCGACTGAATTCGGAAAAAATCCTGTCACTCAAGCCTAACCTGCAAATTCGCACCGCTATAACTTTACCCTCTCTTAGGCAACGTCGCTGTGCTTTGGAGCGCTACTAGACCTTCTTACAGGCTACGAAACCTAGAAGCTGTAGCTGGAAGGATTCAAGCTGGACGGAGCTATTGGGCTCCAAACACGCCCGCGCGTGTAATTTGGCACATCACAATCGATGTTCTCCGCGCCCTTACTCGCTCAGATTATATATCTCGCCACTCTAGGTGAAATCGTTCAAATTGTTATCAAAAGCTCTATCGAATGTTACCCAACTTGGCGAAATTTCAAAATATTGGATTTCGGTGACGTCATCGTCAGCGCAGGCTCGGCAGAGCTGGTGCTCGTACTCGATGGGAAATTGTCAAGAAATCATTTTTTCCGAAATTGGTCGACATTAATACTGTTCGATAGAGCTTTTCGAGCTGAACAGAACTGTATTACTGAAAGTGTGGCATACTCAAACATAGGCGCGCAAGGGCGGAAAAAGCTTTAACCGCTAAGTCCGTCGCCCTAAAACGGCAGCTTGGGTTAAGGCAATGTGGCGCAGGAGGAGAGTAGCGATCAAGTCGTTGTGAAGAACCTTCACTACTCTGCTCACCTACTCATTTATGGGCCGTTAGCTTCCCGCGTCCCACCACAGAAGTCGACTGAATTCGGAAAAAATCCTGTCACTCAAGCCTAACCTGCAAATTCGCACCGCTATAACTTTACCCTCTCTTAGGCAACGTCGCTGTGCTTTGGAGCGCTACTAGACCTTCTTACAGACTACGAAACCTAGAAGCTGTAGCTGGAACGATTCAAGCTGGACGGAGCTATTGGGCTCCAAACACGTCCGCGCGTGTAATTTGGCACATCACGCTCGATGTTCTCCGCGCCCTTACTCGCTCAGACTATATATCTCGCCACTCTAAGTGAAACCGTTCAAATTGTTATCAAAAACTCTATCGAATGTTACCCAACTTGGCGAAATTTCAAAATATTGGATTTCGGTGACGTCATCGTCAGCGCAGGCTCGGCAGAGCTGGTGCTCGTACTCGATGGGAAATTGTCAAGAAATCATTTTTTCCGAAATTGGTCGACATTAATACTGTTCGATAGAGCTTTTCGAGCTGAACAGAACTGTATTACTGAAAGTGTGGCATACTCAAACATAGGCGCGCAAGGGCGGAAAAAGCTTTAACCGCTAAGTCCGTCGCCCTAAAACGGCAGCTTGGGTTAAGGCAATGTGGCGCAGGAGGAGAGTAGCGATCAAGTCGTTGTGAAGAACCTTCACTACTCTGCTCACCTACGCATTTATGGGCCGTTAGCTTCCCGCGTCCCACCACAGAAGTCGACTGAATTCGGAAAAAATCCTGTCACTCAAGCCTAACCTGCAAATTCGCACCGCTATAACTTTACCCTCTCTTAGGCAACGTCGCTGTGCTTTGGAGCGCTACTAGACCTTCTTACAGGCTACGAAACCTAGAAGCTGTAGCTGGAAGGATTCAAGCTGGACGGAGCTATTGGGCTCCAAACACGCCCGCGCGTGTAATTTGGCACATCACCCTCGATGTTCTCCGCGCCCTTACTCGCTCAGATTATATATCTCGCCACTCTAGGTGAAATCGTTCAAATTGTTATCAAAAGCTCTATCGAATGTTACCCAACTTGGCGAAATTTCAAAATATTGGATTTCGGTGACGTCATCGTCAGCGCAGGCTCGGCAGAGCTGGTGCTCGTACTCGATGGGAAATTGTCAAGAAATCATTTTTTCCGAAATTGGTCGACATTAATACTGTTCGATAGAGCTTTTCGAGCTGAACAGAACTGTATTACTGAAAGTGTGGCATACTCAAACATAGGCGCGCAAGGGCGGAAAAAGCTTTAACCGCTAAGTCCGTCGCCCTAAAACGGCAGCTTGGGTTAAGGCAATGTGGCGCAGGAGGAGAGTAGCGATCAAGTCGTTGTGAAGAACCTTCACTACTCTGCTCACCTACGCATTTATGGGCCGTTAGCTTCCCGCGTCCCACCACAGAAGTCGACTGAATTCGGAAAAAATCCTGTCACTCAAGCCTAACCTGCAAATTCGCACCGCTATAACTTTACCCTCTCTTAGGCAACGTCGCTGTGCTTTGGAGCGCTACTAGACCTTCTTACAGACTACGAAACCTAGAAGCTGTAGCTGGAACGATTCAAGCTGGACGGAGCTATTGGGCTCCAAACACGTCCGCGCGTGTAATTTGGCACATCACGCTCGATGTTCTCCGCGCCCTTACTCGCTCAGACTATATATCTCGCCACTCTAAGTGAAACCGTTCAAATTGTTATCAAAAACTCGATCGAATGGTACCCAACTTGGCGAAATTTGAAAATATCGGATTTCGGTGACGTCATCGTCAGCGATCGTCAGCGCAGGCTCGGCAGAGCTGGTCCTCGTCCTCGATGGGAAATTGTCAAGAAATCAATTTTTCCGAAATTGGTCGACATTAATACTGTTCGATAGAGCTTTTCGAGCTGAACAGAACCGTATTAATGTAAGCGTCGAGTACTCAAATATAGGCGCGCAAGGGCGGAAAAAGCTTTAACCGCTATGTCCGTCGCCCTAAAACGGCAGCTTGGGTTAAGGCAATGTGGCGAAGTAGGAGAGTAGCGATCAAGTCGGTGTAAAGAACCTTTACTACTCTGCTTACCTACGCATATTTGGGCCGTTAGCTTTCCGCGTTTCACCGCAGTGGTCGACTGAATTCGGAAAAAATCCTGTCACTCAAGCCTAACCTGCATATTCGCACCGCTATAACTTTACCCGCTCTTAGGCTACGTCGCTGTGCTTTGGAGCGCTACTAGACCTTCTTACAGACTACCAAACCCTGAAGCTGTATCTGGAAGGATTCAAGCTGGACGGAGCTATTGGGCTCCAAACACGCCCGCGCGTGTAATTTGGCACATCACCCTCGATGTTCTCCGCGCCCTTACTCGCTCAGATTATATATCTCGCCACTCTAGGTGAAATCGTTCAAATTGTTATCAAAAGCTCTATCGAATGTTACCCAACTTGGCGAAATTTCAAAATATTGGATTTCGGTGACGTCATCGTCAGCGCAGGCTCGGCAGAGCTGGTGCTCGTCCTCGATGGGAAATTGTCAAGAAATCAATTTTTCCGAAATTGGTCGAGATTGATACTGTTCGATAGAACTCTTCGAGCTGAACAGAACCGTATTACTGTAAGCGCCGAGTACTCAAATATAGGCGCGCAAGGGCGGAAAAAGCTTTAACCGCTAAGTCCGTCGCCCTAAAACGGCAGCTTGGGTTAAGGCAATGTGGCGCAGTAGGAGAGTAGCGATCAAGTCGGTGTAAAGAACCTTCACTACTCTGCTCACCTACGCATTTATGGGCCGTTAGCTTCCCGCGTCCCACCACAGAAGTCGACTGAATTCGGAAAAAATCCTGTCACTCAAGCCTAACCTGCAAATTCGCACCGCTATAACTTTACCCTCTCTTAGGCAACGTCGCTGTGCTTTGGAGCGCTACTAGAGCTTCTTACAGACTACGAAACCTAGAAGCTGTAGCTGGAACGATTCAAGCTGGACGGAGCTATTGGGCTCCAAACACGTCCGCGCGTGTAATTTGGCACATCACGCTCGATGTTCTCCGCGCCCTTACTCGCTCAGACTATATATCTCGCCACTCTAAGTGAAACCGTTCAAATTGTTATCAAAAACTCGATCGAATGGTACCCAACTTGGCGAAATTTGAAAATATCGGATTTCGGTGACGTCATCGTCAGCGATCGTCAGCGCAGGCTCGGCAGAGCTGGTCCTCGTCCTTGATGGGAAATTGTCAAGAAATCAATTTTTCCGAAATTGGTCGACATTAATACTGTTCGATAGAGCTTCTCGAGCTGAACAGAACCGTATTAATGTAAGCGTCGAGTACTCAAATATAGGCGCGCAAGGGCGGAAAAAGCTTTAACCGCTAAGTCCGTCGCCCTAAAACGGCAGCTTGGGTTAAGGCAATGTGGCGCAGTAGGAGAGTAGCGATCAAGTCGGTGTAAAGAACCTTTACTACTCTGCTTACCTACGCATATTTGGGCCGTTAGCTTTCCGCGTTTCACCGCAGTGGTCGACTGAATTCGGAAAAAATCCTGTCACTCAAGCCTAACCTGCATATTCGCACCACTATAACTTTACCCGCTCTTAGGCTACGTGGCTGTGCTTTGGAGCGCTACTAGACCTTCTTACAGACTACAAAACCCTGAAGCTGTATCTGGAAGGATTCAAGCTGGACGGAGCTATTGGGCTCCAAACACGCCCGCGCGTGTAATTTGGCACATCACCCTCGATGTTCTCCGCGCCCTTACTCGCTCAGATTATATATCTCGCCACTCTAGGTGAAATCGTTCAAATTGTTATCAAAAGCTCTATCGAATGTTACCCAACTTGGCCAAATTTCAAAATATTGGATTTCGGTGACGTCATCGTCAGCGCAGGCTCGGCAGAGCTGGTGCTCGTACTCGATGGGAAATTGTCAAGAAATCAGTTTTTCCGAAATTGGTCGACATTAATACTGTTCGATAGAGCTTTTCGAGCTGAACAGAACCGTATTACTGAAAGTGTGACATACTCAAACATAGGCGCGCAAGGGCGGAAAAAGCTTTAACCGCTAAGTCCGTCGCCCTAAAACGGCAGCTTGGGTTAAGGCAATGTGGCGCAGTAGGAGAGTAGCGATCAAGTCGGTGTAAAGAACCTTTACTACTCTGCTTACCTACGCATATTTGGGCCGTTAGCTTTCCGCGTTTCACCGCAGTGGTCGACTGAATTCGGAAAAAATCCTGTCACTCAAGCCTAACCTGCATATTCGCACCGCTATAACTTTGCCCATTCTTAAGCTACGTCGCTGTGCTTTAAAGATCTACTAGATTTTCTTACTGACTAGAAAACCCAGAAGCTGTAGCTGGAACGATTCAAGCTGGACGGAGCTATTGTGCTCCAAACACGCCCGCGCGTGTAATTTGGCACATCACGCTCGATGTTCTCCGCGCCCTTACTCGCTCAGACTATATATCTCGCCACTCTAAGTGAAACCGTTCAAATTGTTATCAAAAACTCGATCGAATGGTACCCAACTTGGCGAAATTTGAAAATATCGGATTTCGGTGACGTCATCGTCAGCGATCGTCAGCGCAGGCTCGGCAGAGCTGGTGCTCGTCCTCGATGGGAAATTGTCAAGAAATCAATTTTTCCGAAATTGGTCGAGATTGATACTGTTCGATAGAACTCTTCGAGCTGAACAGAACCGTATTACTGTAAGCGCCGAGTACTCAAATATAGGCGCGCAAGGGCGGAAAAAGCTTTAACCGCTAAGTCCGTCGCCCTAAAACGGCAGCTTGGGTTAAGGCAATGTGGCGCAGTAGGAGAGTAGCGATCAAGTCGGTGTAAAGAACCTTCACTACTCTGCTCACCTACGCATTTATGGGCCGTTAGCTTCCCGCGTCCCACCACAGAAGTCGACTGAATTCGGAAAAAATCCTGTCACTCAAGCCTAACCTGCAAATTCGCACCGCTATAACTTTACCCTCTCTTAGGCAACGTCGCTGTGCTTTGGAGCGCTACTAGACCTTCTTACAGACTACGAAACCTAGAAGCTGTAGCTGGAACGATTCAAGCTGGACGGAGCTATTGGGCTCCAAACACGTCCGCGCGTGTAATTTGGCACATCACGCTCGATGTTCTCCGCGCCCTTACTCGCTCAGACTATATATCTCGCCACTCTAAGTGAAACCGTTCAAATTGTTATCAAAAACTCGATCGAATGGTACCCAACTTGGCGAAATTTGAAAATATCGGATTTCGGTGACGTCATCGTCAGCGATCGTCAGCGCAGGCTCGGCAGAGCTGGTCCTCGTCCTCGATGGGAAATTGTCAAGAAATCAATTTTTCCGAAATTGGTCGACATTAATACTGTTCGATAGAGCTTTTCGAGCTGAACAGAACCGTATTAATGTAAGCGTCGAGTACTCAAATATAGGCGCGCAAGGGCGGAAAAAGCTTTAACCGCTATGTCCGTCGCCCTAAAACGGCAGCTTGGGTTAAGGCAATGTGGCGCAGTAGGAGAGTAGCGATCAAGTCGGTGTGAAGAACCTTCACTACTCTGCTCCCCTGCGCATTTATGGGCCGTTAGCTTTCCGCGTTTCACCGCAGTGGTCGACTGAATTCGGAAAAAATCCTGTCACTCAAGCCTAACCTGCATATTCGCACCGCTATAACTTTGCCCATTCTTAAGCTACGTCGCTGTGCTTTAAAGAGCTGCTAGACTTTCTTACTGACTACAAAACCCAGAAGTTGTATCTGGAAGGATTCAAGCTGGACGGAGCTATTGGGCTCCAAACACGCCCGCGCGTGTAATTTAGCACATCAAGCTCGATGTTCTCCGCGCCCTTACTCACTCAGATTATACATCTCGCCACTCTAAGTGAAACCGTTCAAATTGTTATCAAAAGCTCTATCGAATGGTACCCAAATTGGCGAAATTTGAAAATATCAGATTTCGGTGACGTCATCGTCAGCAGGCTCGGCAGAGCTGGTGCTCGTACTCGATGGGAAACTGTCAAGAAATCAATTTTTCCGAAGTTGGTCGAGATTGATACTGTTCGATAGAACTCTTCGAGCTGAACAGAACCGTATTACTGTAAGCGTCGAGTACTCAAATATAGGCGCGCAAGGGCGGAAAAAGCTTTAACCGCTAAGTCCGTCGCCCTAAAACGGCAGCTTGGGTTAAGGCAATGTGGCGCAGGAGGAGAGTAGCGATCAAGTCGGTGTAAAGAACCTTTACTGCTCTGCTTACCTACGCATATTTGGGCCGTTAGCTTTCCGCGTTTCACCGCAGTGGTCGACTGAATTCGGAAAAAATCCTGTCACTCAAGCCTAACCTGCATATTCGCACCACTATAACTTTACCCGCTCTTAGGCTACGTCGCTGTGCTTTGGAGCGCTACTAGACCTTCTTACAGACTACAAAACCCTGAAGCTGTATCTGGAAGGATTCAAGCTGGACGGAGCTATTGGGCTCCAAACACGCCCGCGCGTGTAATTTGGCACATCACCCTCGATGTTCTCCGCGCCCTTACTCGCTCAGATTATATATCTCGCCACTCTAGGTGAAATCGTTCAAATTGTTATCAAAAGCTCTATCGAATGTTACCCAACTTGGCCAAATTTCAAAATATTGGATTTCGGTGACGTCATCGTCAGCGCAGGCTCGGCAGAGCTGGTGCTCGTACTCGATGGGAAATTGTCAAGAAATCAGTTTTTCCGAAATTGGTCGACATTAATACTGTTCGATAGAGCTTTTCGAGCTGAACAGAACCGTATTACTGAAAGTGTGACATACTCAAACATAGGCGCGCAAGGGCGGAAAAAGCTTTAACCGCTAAGTCCGTCGCCCTAAAACGGCAGCTTGGGTTAAGGCAATGTGGCGCAGGAGGAGAGTAGCGATCAAGTCGGTGTAAAGAACCTTTACTACTCTGCTTACCTACGCATATTTGGGCCGTTAGCTTTCCGCGTTTCACCGCAGTGGTCGACTGAATTCGGAAAAAATCCTGTCACTCAAGCCTAACCTGCATATTCGCACCGCTATAACTTTGCCCATTCTTAAGCTACGTCGCTGTGCTTTAAAGATCTACTAGATTTTCTTACTGACTAGAAAACCCAGAAGCTGTAGCTGGAACGATTCAAGCTGGACGGAGCTATTGTGCTCCAAACACGCCCGCGCGTGTAATTTGGCACATCACGCTCGATGTTCTCCGCGCCCTTACTCGCTCAGACTATATATCTCGCCACTCTAAGTGAAACCGTTCAAATTGTTATCAAAAACTCGATCGAATGGTACCCAACTTGGCGAAATTTGAAAACATCGGATTTCGGTGACGTCATCGTCAGCGATCGTCAGCGCAGGCTCGGCAGAGCTGGTGCTCGTCCTCGATGGGAAATTGTCAAGAAATCAATTTTTCCGAAATTGGTCGAGATTGATACTGTTCGATAGAACTCTTCGAGCTGAACAGAACCGTATTACTGTAAGCGCCGAGTACTCAAATATAGGCGCGCAAGGGCGGAAAAAGCTTTAACCGCTAAGTCCGTCGCCCTAAAACGGCAGCTTGGGTTAAGGCAATGTGGCGCAGTAGGAGAGTAGCGATCAAGTCGGTGTAAAGAACCTTCACTACTCTGCTCACCTACGCATTTATGGGCCGTTAGCTTCCCGCGTCCCACCACAGAAGTCGACTGAATTCGGAAAAAATCCTGTCACTCAAGCCTAACCTGCAAATTCGCACCGCTATAACTTTACCCTCTCTTAGGCAACGTCGCTGTGCTTTGGAGCGCTACTAGACCTTCTTACAGACTACGAAACCTAGAAGCTGTAGCTGGAACGATTCAAGCTGGACGGAGCTATTGGGCTCCAAACACGTCCGCGCGTGTAATTTGGCACATCACGCTCGATGTTCTCCGCGCCCTTACTCGCTCAGACTATATATCTCGCCACTCTAAGTGAAACCGTTCAAATTGTTATCAAAAACTCGATCGAATGGTACCCAACTTGGCGAAATTTGAAAATATCGGATTTCGGTGACGTCATCGTCAGCGATCGTCAGCGCAGGCTCGGCAGAGCTGGTCCTCGTCCTCGATGGGAAATTGTCAAGAAATCAATTTTTCCGAAATTGGTCGACATTAATACTGTTCGATAGAGCTTTTCGAGCTGAACAGAACCGTATTAATGTAAGCGTCGAGTACTCAAATATAGGCGCGCAAGGGCGGAAAAAGCTTTAACCGCTAAGTCCGTCGCCCTAAAACGGCAGCTTGGGTTAAGGCAATGTGGCGCAGTAGGAGAGTAGCGATCAAGTCGGTGTAAAGAACCTTTACTACTCTGCTTACCTACGCATATTTGGGCCGTTAGCTTTCCGCGTTTCACCGCAGTGGTCGACTGAATTCGGAAAAAATCCTGTCACTCAAGCCTAACCTGCATATTCGCACCACTATAACTTTACCCGCTCTTAGGCTACGTCGCTGTGCTTTGAAGCGCTACTAGACCTTCTTACAGACTACAAAACGCTAAAGCTGTATCTGGAAGGATTCAAGCTGGACGGAGCTATTGGGCTCCAAACACGCCCGCGCGTGTAATTTGGCACATCACGCTCGATGTTCTCCGCGCCCTTACTCGCTCAGACTATACACCTCGCCACTCTAAGTGAAACCGTTCAAATTGCTATCAAAAGCTCTATCGAATGTTACCCAACTTGGCGAAATTGGAAAATATCAGATTTCGGTGACGTCATCGCCAGCAGGCTCGGCAGAGCTGGTGCTCGTACTCGATGGGAAACTGTCAAGAAATCAATTTTTCCGAAGTTGGTCGAGATTGATATTGTTCGATAGAACTCTTCGAGCTGAACAGAACCGTATTACTGTAAGCGTCGAGTACTCAAATATAGGCGCGCAAGGGCGGAAAAAGCTTTAACCGCTAAGTCCGTCGCCCTAAAACGGCAGCTTGGGTTAAGGCAATGTGGCGCAGGAGGAGAGTAGCGATCAAGTCGGTGTGAAGAACCTTCACTACTCTGCTCCCCTGCGCATTTATGGGCCGTTAGCTTTCCGCGTTTCACCGCAGTGGTCGACTGAATTCGGAAAAAATCCTGTCACTCAAGCCTAACCTGCATATTCGCACCGCTATAACTTTGCCCATTCTTAAGCTACGTCGCTGTGCTTTAAAGAGCTGCTAGACTTTCTTACTGACTACAAAACCCTGAAGCTGTATCTGGAAGGATTCAAGCTGTACGGAGCTATTGGGCTCCAAACACGCCCGCGCGTGTAATTTGGCACATCACCCTCGATGTTCTCCGCGCCCTTACTCGCTCAGATTATACATCTCGCCACTCTAAGTGAAACCGTTCAAATTGTTATCAAAAGCTCTATCGAATGGTACCCAAATTGGCGAAATTTGAAAATATCAGATTTCGGTGACGTCATCGTCAGCAGGCTCGGCAGAGCTGGTGCTCGTACTCGATGGGAAATTGTCAAGAAATCAGTTTTTCCGAAATTGGTCGACATTAATACTGTTCGATAGAGCTTTTCGAGCTGAACAGAACCGTATTACTGAAAAAGTGACATACTCAAATATAGGCGCGCAAGGGCGGAAAAAGCTTTAACCGCTAAGTCCGTCGCCCTAAAACGGCAGCTTGGGTTAAGGCAATGTGGCGCAGTAGGAGAGTAGCGATCAAGTCGGTGTAAAGAACCTTTACTACTCTGCTTACCTACGCATATTTGGGCCGTTAGCTTTCCGCGTTTCACCGCAGTGGTCGACTGAATTCGGAAAAAATCCTGTCACTCAAGCCTAACCTGCATATTCGCACCACTATAACTTTACCCGCTCTTAGGCTACGTCGCTGTGCTTTGAAGCGCTACTAGACCTTCTTACAGACTACAAAACGCTAAAGCTGTATCTGGAAGGATTCAAGCTGGACGGAGCTATTGGGCTCCAAACACGCCCGCGCGTGTAATTTGGCACATCACGCTCGATGTTCTCCGCGCCCTTACTCGCTCAGACTATACACCTCGCCACTCTAAGTGAAACCGTTCAAATTGCTATCAAAAGCTCTATCGAATGTTACCCAACTTGGCGAAATTGGAAAATATCAGATTTCGGTGACGTCATCGCCAGCAGGCTCGGCAGAGCTGGTGCTCGTACTCGATGGGAAACTGTCAAGAAATCAATTTTTCCGAAGTTGGTCGAGATTGATATTGTTCGATAGAACTCTTCGAGCTGAACAGAACCGTATTACTGTAAGCGTCGAGTACTCAAATATAGGCGCGCAAGGGCGGAAAAAGCTTTAACCGCTAAGTCCGTCGCCCTAAAACGGCAGCTTGGGTTAAGGCAATGTGGCGCAGGAGGAGAGTAGCGATCAAGTCGGTGTGAAGAACCTTCACTACTCTGCTCCCCTGCGCATTTATGGGCCGTTAGCTTTCCGCGTTTCACCGCAGTGGTCGACTGAATTCGGAAAAAATCCTGTCACTCAAGCCTAACCTGCATATTCGCACCGCTATAACTTTGCCCATTCTTAAGCTACGTCGCTGTGCTTTAAAGAGCTGCTAGACTTTCTTACTGACTACAAAACCCTGAAGCTGTATCTGGAAGGATTCAAGCTGTACGGAGCTATTGGGCTCCAAACACGCCCGCGCGTGTAATTTGGCACATCACCCTCGATGTTCTCCGCGCCCTTACTCGCTCAGATTATACATCTCGCCACTCTAAGTGAAACCGTTCAAATTGCTATCAAAAGCTCTATCGAATGTTACCCAACTTGGCGAAATTGGAAAATATCAGATTTCGGTGACGTCATCGCCAGCAGGCTCGGCAGAGCTGGTGCTCGTACTCGATGGGAAATTGTCAAGAAATCAGTTTTTCCGAAATTGGTCGACATTAATACTGTTCGATAGAGCTTTTCGAGCTGAACAGAACCGTATTACTGAAAAAGTGACATACTCAAATATAGGCGCGCAAGGGCGGAAAAAGCTTTAACCGCTAAGTCCGTCGCCCTAAAACGGCAGCTTGGGTTAAGGCAATGTGGCGCAGGAGGAGAGTAGCGATCAAGTCGGTGTGAAGAACCTTCACTACTCTGCTCACCTGCGCATTTATGGGCCGTTAGCTTTCCGCGTTTCACCGCAGTGGTCGACTGAATTCGGAAAAAATCCTGTCACTCAAGCCTAACCTGCATATTCGCACCGCTATAACTTTACCCGCTCTTAGGCAACGTCGCTGTGCTTTGGAGCGCTACTAGACCTTCTTACACACTACAAAACCCAGAAGTTGTATCTGGAAGGATTCAAGCTGTACGGAGCTATTGCGCTCCAAACACGCCCGCGCGTGTAATTTAGCACATCAAGCTCGATGTTCTCCGCGCCCTTACTCACTCAGATTATACATCTCGCCACTCTAAGTGAAACCGTTCAAATTGTTATCAAAAGCTCTATCGAATGGTACCCAAATTGGCGAAGTTTGAAAATATCAGATTTCGGTGACGTCATCGTCAGCAGGCTCGGCAGAGCTGGTGCTCGTACTCGATGGGAAACTGTCAAGAAATCAATTTTTCCGAAGTTGGTCGAGATTGATACTGTTCGATAGAACTCTTCGAGCTGAACAGAACCGTATTACTGTAGGCGTCGAGTACTCAAATATAGGCGCGCAAGGGCGGAAAAAGCTTTAACCGCTAAGTCCGTCGCCCTAAAACGGCAGCTTGGGTTAAGGCAATGTGGCGCAGGAGGAGAGTAGCGATCAAGTCGGTGTGAAGAACCTTCACTACTCTGCTCACCTGCGCATTTATGGGCCGTTAGCTTTCCGCGTTTCACCGCAGTGGTCGACTGAATTCGGAAAAAATCCTGTCACTCAAGCCTAACCTGTATATTTGCACCGCTATAACTTTACCCGCTCTTAGGCAACGTCGCTGTGCTTTGGAGCGCTACTAGACCTTCTTACACACTACAAAACCCAGAAGTTGTATCTGGAAGGATTCAAGCTGTACGGAGCTATTGCGCTCTAAACACGCCCGCGCGTGTAATTTAGCACATCAAGCTCGATGTTCTCCGCGCCCTTACTCGCTCAGATTATACATCTCGCCACTCTAAGTGAAACCGTTCAAATTGTTATCAAAAGCTCTATCGAATGGTACCCAAATTGGCGAAATTTGAAAATATCAGATTTCGGTGACGTCACCGTCAGCAGGCTCGGCAGAGCTGGTGCTCGTACTCGATGGGAAACTGTCAAGAAATCAATTTTTCCGAAGTTGGTCGAGATTGATACTGTTCGATAGAACTTTTCGAGCTGAACAGAACCGTATTACTGTAAGCGTCGAGTACTCAAATATGGGGGCGCAAGGGCGGAAGAAGCTTTAGCCGCTAAGTCCGTCGCCTTAAAACGGCAGCTTGTGTTAAGGCAATGTGGCGCAGGAGGAGAGTAGCGATCAAGTCGGTGTGAAGAACCTTCACTACTCTGCTCACCTGCGCATTTATGGGCCGTTAGCTTCCCGCGTCTCACCACAGAAGTCGACTGAATTCGGAAAAAATCCTGTCACTCAAGCCTAACCTGCATATTCGCACCGCTATAACTTTGCCCATTCTTAAGCTACATCGCTGTGCTTTCAAGATCTACTAGATTTTCTTACTGACTACAAAACCCATAAGCTGTAGCTGGAACGATTCAAGCTGGACGGAGCTATTGCGCTCCAAACACGCCCGCGCGTGTAATTTAGCACATCAAGCTCGATGTTCTCCGCGCCCTTACTCGCTCAGATTATACATCTCGCCACTCTAAGTGAAACCGTTCAAATTGTTATCAAAAGCTCTATCGAATGGTACCCAAATTGGCGAAATTTGAAAATATCAGATTTCGGTGACGTCATCGTCAGCAGGCTCGGCAGAGCTGGTGCTCGTACTCGATGGGAAATTGTCAAGAAATCAGTTTTTCCGAAATTGGTCGACATTAATACTGTTCGATAGAGCTTTTCGAGCTGAACAGAACCGTATTACTGAAAGTGTGACATACTCAAATATAGGCGCGCAAGGGCGGAAAAAGCTTTAACCGCTAAGTCCGTCGCCCTAAAACGGCAGCTTGGGTTAAGGCAATGTGGCGCAGGAGGAGAGTAGCGATCAAGTCGTTGTGAAGAACCTTTACTACTCTGCTTACCTACTCATATTTGGGCCGTTAGCTTTCCGCGTTTCACCGCAGTGGTCGACTGAATTCGGAAAAAATCCTGTCACTCAAGCCTAACCTGTATATTTGCACCGCTATAACTTTACCCGCTCTTAGGCAACGTCGCTGTGCTTTGGAGCGCTACTAGACCTTCTTAAACACTACAAAACCCAGAAGTTGTATTTGGAAGGATTCAAGCTGTACGGAGCTATTGCGCTCCAAACACGCCCGCGCGTGTAATTTAGCACATCAAGCTCGATGTTCTCCGCGCCCTTACTCGCTCAGATTATACATCTCGCCACTCTAAGTGAAACCGTTCAAATTGTTATCAAAAGCTCTATCGAATGGTACCCAAATTGGCGAAATTTGAAAATATCAGATTTCGGTGACGTCATCGTCAGCAGGCTCGGCAGAGCTGGTGCTCGTACTCGATGGGAAACTGTCAAGAAATCAATTTTTCCGAAGTTGGTCGAGATTGATACTGTTCGATAGAACTTTTCGAGCTGAACAGAACCGTATTACTGTAAGCGTCGAGTACTCAAATATGGGGGCGCAAGGGCGGAAGAAGCTTTAGCCGCTAAGTCCGTCGCCTTAAAACGGCAGCTTGTGTTAAGGCAATGTGGCGCAGGAGGAGAGTAGCGATCAAGTCGGTGTGAAGAACCTTCACTACTCTGCTCACCTGCGCATTTATGGGCCGTTAGCTTCCCGCGTCTCACCACAGAAGTCGACTGAATTCGGAAAAAATCCTGTCACTCAAGCCTAACCTGCATATTCGCACCGCTATAACTTTGCCCATTCTTAAGCTACATCGCTGTGCTTTCAAGATCTACTAGATTTTCTTACTGACTACAAAACCCATAAGCTGTAGCTGGAACGATTCAAGCTGGACGGAGCTATTGCGCTCCAAACACGCCCGCGCGTGTAATTTAGCACATCAAGCTCGATGTTCTCCGCGCCCTTACTCGCTCAGATTATACATCTCGCCACTCTAAGTGAAACCGTTCAAATTGTTATCAAAAGCTCTATCGAATGGTACCCAAATTGGCGAAATTTGAAAATATCAGATTTCGGTGACGTCATCGTCAGCAGGCTCGGCAGAGCTGGTGCTCGTACTCGATGGGAAATTGTCAAGAAATCAGTTTTTCCGAAATTGGTCGACATTAATACTGTTCGATAGAGCTTTTCGAGCTGAACAGAACCGTATTACTGAAAGTGTGACATACTCAAATATAGGCGCGCAAGGGCGGAAAAAGCTTTAACCGCTAAGTCCGTCGCCCTAAAACGGCAGCTTGGGTTAAGGCAATGTGGCGCAGGAGGAGAGTAGCGATCAAGTCGTTGTGAAGAACCTTTACTACTCTGCTTACCTACTCATATTTGGGCCGTTAGCTTTCCGCGTTTCACCGCAGTGGTCGACTGAATTCGGAAAAAATCCTGTCACTCAAGTTTAACCTGTATATTTGCACCGCTATAACTTTACCCGCTCTTAGGCAACGTCGCTGTGCTTTGGAGCGCTACTAGACCTTCTTACACACTACAAAACCCAGAAGTTGTATCTGGAAGGATTCAAGCTGTACGGAGCTATTGCGCTCCAAACACGCCCGCGCGTGTAATTTAGCACATCAAGCTCGATGTTCTCCGCGCCCTTACTCGCTCAGATTATACATCTCGCCACTCTAAGTGAAACCGTTCAAATTGTTATCAAAAGCTCTATCGAATGGTACCCAAATTGGCGAAATTTGAAAATATCAGATTTCGGTGACGTCATCGTCAGCAGGCTCGGCAGAGCTGGTGCTCGTACTCGATGGGAAATTGTCAAGAAATCAGTTTTTCCGAAATTGGTCGACATTAATACTGTTCGATAGAGCTTTTCGAGCTGAACAGAACCGTATTACTGAAAGTGTGACATACTCAAATATAGGCGCGCAAGGGCGGAAAAAGCTTTAACCGCTAAGTCCGTCGCCCTAAAACGGCAGCTTGGGTTAAGGCAATGTGGCGCAGGAGGAGAGTAGCGATCAAGTCGTTGTGAAGAACCTTTACTACTCTGCTTACCTACTCATATTTGGGCCGTTAGCTTTCCGCGTTTCACCGCAGTGGTCGACTGAATTCGGAAAAAATCCTGTCACTCAAGCCTAACCTGTATATTTGCACCGCTATAACTTTACCCGCTCTTAGGCAACGTCGCTGTGCTTTGGAGCGCTACTAGACCTTCTTAAACACTACAAAACCCAGAAGTTGTATTTGGAAGGATTCAAGCTGTACGGAGCTATTGCGCTCCAAACACGCCCGCGCGTGTAATTTAGCACATCAAGCTCGATGTTCTCCGCGCCCTTACTCGCTCAGATTATACATCTCGCCACTCTAAGTGAAACCGTTCAAATTGTTATCAAAAGCTCTATCGAATGGTACCCAAATTGGCGAAATTTGAAAATATCAGATTTCGGTGACGTCATCGTCAGCAGGCTCGGCAGAGCTGGTGCTCGTACTCGATGGGAAACTGTCAAGAAATCAATTTTTCCGAAGTTGGTCGAGATTGATACTGTTCGATAGAACTTTTCGAGCTGAACAGAACCGTATTACTGTAAGCGTCGAGTACTCAAATATGGGGGCGCAAGGGCGGAAGAAGCTTTAGCCGCTAAGTCCGTCGCCTTAAAACGGCAGCTTGTGTTAAGGCAATGTGGCGCAGGAGGAGAGTAGCGATCAAGTCGGTGTGAAGAACCTTCACTACTCTGCTCACCTGCGCATTTATGGGCCGTTAGCTTCCCGCGTCTCACCACAGAAGTCGACTGAATTCGGAAAAAATCCTGTCACTCAAGCCTAACCTGCATATTCGCACCGCTATAACTTTGCCCATTCTTAAGCTACATCGCTGTGCTTTCAAGATCTACTAGATTTTCTTACTGACTACAAAACCCATAAGCTGTAGCTGGAACGATTCAAGCTGGACGGAGCTATTGCGCTCCAAACACGCCCGCGCGTGTAATTTAGCACATCAAGCTCGATGTTCTCCGCGCCCTTACTCGCTCAGATTATACATCTCGCCACTCTAAGTGAAACCGTTCAAATTGTTATCAAAAGCTCTATCGAATGGTACCCAAATTGGCGAAATTTGAAAATATCAGATTTCGGTGACGTCATCGTCAGCAGGCTCGGCAGAGCTGGTGCTCGTACTCGATGGGAAATTGTCAAGAAATCAGTTTTTCCGAAATTGGTCGACATTAATACTGTTCGATAGAGCTTTTCGAGCTGAACAGAACCGTATTACTGAAAGTGTGACATACTCAAATATAGGCGCGCAAGGGCGGAAAAAGCTTTAACCGCTAAGTCCGTCGCCCTAAAACGGCAGCTTGGGTTAAGGCAATGTGGCGCAGGAGGAGAGTAGCGATCAAGTCGTTGTGAAGAACCTTTACTACTCTGCTTACCTACTCATATTTGGGCCGTTAGCTTTCCGCGTTTCACCGCAGTGGTCGACTGAATTCGGAAAAAATCCTGTCACTCAAGTTTAACCTGTATATTTGCACCGCTATAACTTTACCCGCTCTTAGGCAACGTCGCTGTGCTTTGGAGCGCTACTAGACCTTCTTACACACTACAAAACCCAGAAGTTGTATCTGGAAGGATTCAAGCTGTACGGAGCTATTGCGCTCCAAACACGCCCGCGCGTGTAATTTAGCACATCAAGCTCGATGTTCTCCGCGCCCTTACTCGCTCAGATTATACATCTCGCCACTCTAAGTGAAACCGTTCAAATTGTTATCAAAAGCTCTATCGAATGGTACCCAAATTGGCGAAATTTGAAAATATCAGATTTCGGTGACGTCATCGTCAGCAGGCTCGGCAGAGCTGGTGCTCGTACTCGATGGGAAATTGTCAAGAAATCAGTTTTTCCGAAATTGGTCGACATTAATACTGTTCGATAGAGCTTTTCGAGCTGAACAGAACCGTATTACTGAAAGTGTGACATACTCAAATATAGGCGCGCAAGGGCGGAAAAAGCTTTAACCGCTAAGTCCGTCGCCCTAAAACGGCAGCTTGGGTTAAGGCAATGTGGCGCAGGAGGAGAGTAGCGATCAAGTCGTTGTGAAGAACCTTTACTACTCTGCTTACCTACTCATATTTGGGCCGTTAGCTTTCCGCGTTTCACCGCAGTGGTCGACTGAATTCGGAAAAAATCCTGTCACTCAAGTTTAACCTGTATATTTGCACCGCTATAACTTTACCCGCTCTTAGGCAACGTCGCTGTGCTTTGGAGCGCTACTAGACCTTCTTACACACTACAAAACCCAGAAGTTGTATCTGGAAGGATTCAAGCTGTACGGAGCTATTGCGCTCCAAACACGCCCGCGCGTGTAATTTAGCACATCAAGCTCGATGTTCTCCGCGCCCTTACTCGCTCAGATTATACATCTCGCCACTCTAAGTGAAACCGTTCAAATTGTTATCAAAAGCTCTATCGAATGGTACCCAAATTGGCGAAATTTGAAAATATCAGATTTCGGTGACGTCATCGTCAGCAGGCTCGGCAGAGCTGGTGCTCGTACTCGATGGGAAATTGTCAAGAAATCAGTTTTTCCGAAATTGGTCGACATTAATACTGTTCGATAGAGCTTTTCGAGCTGAACAGAACCGTATTACTGAAAGTGTGACATACTCAAATATAGGCGCGCAAGGGCGGAAAAAGCTTTAACCGCTAAGTCCGTCGCCCTAAAACGGCAGCTTGGGTTAAGGCAATGTGGCGCAGGAGGAGAGTAGCGATCAAGTCGTTGTGAAGAACCTTTACTACTCTGCTTACCTACTCATATTTGGGCCGTTAGCTTTCCGCGTTTCACCGCAGTGGTCGACTGAATTCGGAAAAAATCCTGTCACTCAAGCCTAACCTGTATATTTGCACCGCTATAACTTTACCCGCTCTTAGGCAACGTCGCTGTGCTTTGGAGCGCTACTAGACCTTCTTAAACACTACAAAACCCAGAAGTTGTATTTGGAAGGATTCAAGCTGTACGGAGCTATTGCGCTCCAAACACGCCCGCGCGTGTAATTTAGCACATCAAGCTCGATGTTCTCCGCGCCCTTACTCGCTCAGATTATACATCTCGCCACTCTAAGTGAAACCGTTCAAATTGTTATCAAAAGCTCTATCGAATGGTACCCAAATTGGCGAAATTTGAAAATATCAGATTTCGGTGACGTCATCGTCAGCAGGCTCGGCAGAGCTGGTGCTCGTACTCGATGGGAAACTGTCAAGAAATCAATTTTTCCGAAGTTGGTCGAGATTGATACTGTTCGATAGAACTTTTCGAGCTGAACAGAACCGTATTACTGTAAGCGTCGAGTACTCAAATATGGGGGCGCAAGGGCGGAAGAAGCTTTAGCCGCTAAGTCCGTCGCCTTAAAACGGCAGCTTGTGTTAAGGCAATGTGGCGCAGGAGGAGAGTAGCGATCAAGTCGGTGTGAAGAACCTTCACTACTCTGCTCACCTGCGCATTTATGGGCCGTTAGCTTCCCGCGTCTCACCACAGAAGTCGACTGAATTCGGAAAAAATCCTGTCACTCAAGCCTAACCTGCATATTCGCACCGCTATAACTTTGCCCATTCTTAAGCTACATCGCTGTGCTTTCAAGATCTACTAGATTTTCTTACTGACTACAAAACCCATAAGCTGTAGCTGGAACGATTCAAGCTGGACGGAGCTATTGCGCTCCAAACACGCCCGCGCGTGTAATTTAGCACATCAAGCTCGATGTTCTCCGCGCCCTTACTCGCTCAGATTATACATCTCGCCACTCTAAGTGAAACCGTTCAAATTGTTATCAAAAGCTCTATCGAATGGTACCCAAATTGGCGAAATTTGAAAATATCAGATTTCGGTGACGTCATCGTCAGCAGGCTCGGCAGAGCTGGTGCTCGTACTCGATGGGAAATTGTCAAGAAATCAGTTTTTCCGAAATTGGTCGACATTAATACTGTTCGATAGAGCTTTTCGAGCTGAACAGAACCGTATTACTGAAAGTGTGACATACTCAAATATAGGCGCGCAAGGGCGGAAAAAGCTTTAACCGCTAAGTCCGTCGCCCTAAAACGGCAGCTTGGGTTAAGGCAATGTGGCGCAGGAGGAGAGTAGCGATCAAGTCGTTGTGAAGAACCTTTACTACTCTGCTTACCTACTCATATTTGGGCCGTTAGCTTTCCGCGTTTCACCGCAGTGGTCGACTGAATTCGGAAAAAATCCTGTCACTCAAGTTTAACCTGTATATTTGCACCGCTATAACTTTACCCGCTCTTAGGCAACGTCGCTGTGCTTTGGAGCGCTACTAGACCTTCTTACACACTACAAAACCCAGAAGTTGTATCTGGAAGGATTCAAGCTGTACGGAGCTATTGCGCTCCAAACACGCCCGCGCGTGTAATTTAGCACATCAAGCTCGATGTTCTCCGCGCCCTTACTCGCTCAGATTATACATCTCGCCACTCTAAGTGAAACCGTTCAAATTGTTATCAAAAGCTCTATCGAATGGTACCCAAATTGGCGAAATTTGAAAATATCAGATTTCGGTGACGTCATCGTCAGCAGGCTCGGCAGAGCTGGTGCTCGTACTCGATGGGAAACTGTCAAGAAATCAATTTTTCCGAAGTTGGTCGAGATTGATACTGTTCGATAGAACTTTTCGAGCTGAACAGAACCGTATTACTGTAAGCGTCGAGTACTCAAATATGGGGGCGCAAGGGCGGAAGAAGCTTTAGCCGCTAAGTCCGTCGCCTTAAAACGGCAGCTTGTGTTAAGGCAATGTGGCGCAGGAGGAGAGTAGCGATCAAGTCGGTGTGAAGAACCTTCACTACTCTGCTCACCTGCGCATTTATGGGCCGTTAGCTTCCCGCGTCTCACCACAGAAGTCGACTGAATTCGGAAAAAATCCTGTCACTCAAGCCTAACCTGCATATTCGCACCGCTATAACTTTGCCCATTCTTAAGCTACATCGCTGTGCTTTCAAGATCTACTAGATTTTCTTACTGACTACAAAACCCATAAGCTGTAGCTGGAACGATTCAAGCTGGACGGAGCTATTGCGCTCCAAACACGCCCGCGCGTGTAATTTAGCACATCAAGCTCGATGTTCTCCGCGCCCTTACTCGCTCAGATTATACATCTCGCCACTCTAAGTGAAACCGTTCAAATTGTTATCAAAAGCTCTATCGAATGGTACCCAAATTGGCGAAATTTGAAAATATCAGATTTCGGTGACGTCATCGTCAGCAGGCTCGGCAGAGCTGGTGCTCGTACTCGATGGGAAATTGTCAAGAAATCAGTTTTTCCGAAATTGGTCGACATTAATACTGTTCGATAGAGCTTTTCGAGCTGAACAGAACCGTATTACTGAAAGTGTGACATACTCAAATATAGGCGCGCAAGGGCGGAAAAAGCTTTAACCGCTAAGTCCGTCGCCCTAAAACGGCAGCTTGGGTTAAGGCAATGTGGCGCAGGAGGAGAGTAGCGATCAAGTCGTTGTGAAGAACCTTTACTACTCTGCTTACCTACGCATATTTGGGCCGTTAGCTTTCCGCGTTTCACCGCAGTGGTCGACTGAATTCGGAAAAAATCCTGTCACTCAAGTTTAACCTGTATATTTGCACCGCTATAACTTTACCCGCTCTTAGGCAACGTCGCTGTGCTTTGGAGCGCTACTAGACCTTCTTACAGACTACAAAACCCAGAAGTTGTATCTGGAAGGATTCAAGCTGTACGGAGCTATTGCGCTCCAAACACGCCCGCGCGTGTAATTTAGCACATCAAGCTCGATGTTCTCCGCGCCCTTACTCGCTCAGATTATACATCTCGCCACTCTAAGTGAAACCGTTCAAATTGTTATCAAAAGCTCTATCGAATGGTACCCAAATTGGCGAAATTTGAAAATATCAGATTTCGGTGACGTCATCGTCAGCAGGCTCGGCAGAGCTGGTGCTCGTACTCGATGGGAAATTGTCAAGAAATCAGTTTTTCCGAAATTGGTCGAGATTGATACTGTTCGATAGAACTTTTCGAGCTGAACAGAACCGTATTACTGTAAGCGTCGAGTACTCAAATATGGGGGCGCAAGGGCGGAAGAAGCTTTAGCCGCTAAGTCCGTCGCCTTAAAACGGCAGCTTGTGTTAAGGCAATGTGGCGCAGGAGGAGAGTAGCGATCAAGTCGGTGTGAAGAACCTTCACTACTCTGCTCACCTGCGCATTTATGGGCCGTTAGCTTCCCGCGTCTCACCACAGAAGTCGACTGAATTCGGAAAAAATCCTGTCACTCAAGCCTAACCTGCATATTCGCACCGCTATAACTTTGCCCATTCTTAAGCTACATCGCTGTGCTTTCAAGATCTACTAGATTTTCTTACTGACTACAAAACCCATAAGCTGTAGCTGGAACGATTCAAGCTGGACGGAGCTATTGCGCTCCAAACACGCCCGCGCGTGTAATTTAGCACATCAAGCTCGATGTTCTCCGCGCCCTTACTCGCTCAGATTATACATCTCGCCACTCTAAGTGAAACCGTTCAAATTGTTATCAAAAGCTCTATCGAATGGTACCCAAATTGGCGAAATTTGAAAATATCAGATTTCGGTGACGTCATCGTCAGCAGGCTCGGCAGAGCTGGTGCTCGTACTCGATGGGAAATTGTCAAGAAATCAGTTTTTCCGAAATTGGTCGACATTAATACTGTTCGATAGAGCTTTTCGAGCTGAACAGAACCGTATTACTGAAAGTGTGACATACTCAAATATAGGCGCGCAAGGGCGGAAAAAGCTTTAACCGCTAAGTCCGTCGCCCTAAAACGGCAGCTTGGGTTAAGGCAATGTGGCGCAGGAGGAGAGTAGCGATCAAGTCGTTGTGAAGAACCTTTACTACTCTGCTTACCTACTCATATTTGGGCCGTTAGCTTTCCGCGTTTCACCGCAGTGGTCGACTGAATTCGGAAAAAATCCTGTCACTCAAGTTTAACCTGTATATTTGCACCGCTATAACTTTACCGGCTCTTAGGCAACGTCGCTGTGCTTTGGAGCGCTACTAGACCTTCTTACACACTACAAAACCCAGAAGTTGTATCTGGAAGGATTCAAGCTGTACGGAGCTATTGCGCTCCAAACACGCCCGCGCGTGTAATTTAGCACATCAAGCTCGATGTTCTCCGCGCCCTTACTCGCTCAGATTATACATCTCGCCACTCTAAGTGAAACCGTTCAAATTGTTATCAAAAGCTCTATCGAATGGTACCCAAATTGGCGAAATTTGAAAATATCAGATTTCGGTGACGTCATCGTCAGCAGGCTCGGCAGAGCTGGTGCTCGTACTCGATGGGAAATTGTCAAGAAATCAGTTTTTCCGAAATTGGTCGACATTAATACTGTTCGAAAGAGCTTTTCGAGCTGAACAGAACCGTATTACTGAAAGCGTCGAGTACTCAAATATGGGGGCGCAAGGGCGGAAGAAGCTTTAGCCGCTAAGTCCGTCGCCTTAAAACGGCAGCTTGTGTTAAGGCAATGTGGCGCAGGAGGAGAGTAGCGATCAAGTCGGTGTGAAGAACCTTCACTACTCTGCTCACCTGCGCATTTATGGGCCGTTAGCTTCCCGCGTCTCACCACAGAAGTCGACTGAATTCGGAAAAAATCCTGTCACTCAAGCCTAACCTGCATATTCGCACCGCTATAACTTTGCCCATTCTTAAGCTACATCGCTGTGCTTTCAAGATCTACTAGATTTTCTTACTGACTACAAAACCCATAAGCTGTAGCTGGAACGATTCAAGCTGGACGGAGCTATTGCGCTCCAAACACGCCCGCGCGTGTAATTTAGCACATCAAGCTCGATGTTCTCCGCGCCCTTACTCGCTCAGATTATACATCTCGCCACTCTAAGTGAAACCGTTCAAATTGCTATCAAAAGCTCTATCGAATGGTACCCAAATTGGCGAAATTTGAAAATATCAGATTTCGGTGACGTCATCGTCAGCAGGCTCGGCAGAGCTGGTGCTCGTACTCGATGGGAAATTGTCAAGAAATCAGTTTTTCCGAAATTGGTCGACATTAATACTGTTCGATAGAGCTTTTCGAGCTGAACAGAACCGTATTACTGAAAGTGTGACATACTCAAATATAGGCGCGCAAGGGCGGAAAAAGCTTTAACCGCTAAGTCCGTCGCCCTAAAACGGCAGCTTGGGTTAAGGCAATGTGGCGCAGGAGGAGAGTAGCGATCAAGTCGTTGTGAAGAACCTTTACTACTCTGCTTACCTACGCATATTTGGGCCGTTAGCTTTCCGCGTTTCACCGCAGTGGTCGACTGAATTCGGAAAAAATCCTGTCACTCAAGTTTAACCTGTATATTTGCACCGCTATAACTTTACCCGCTCTTAGGCAACGTCGCTGTGCTTTGGAGCGCTACTAGACCTTCTTACACACTACAAAACCCAGAAGTTGTATCTGGAAGGATTCAAGCTGTACGGAGCTATTGCGCTCCAAACACGCCCGCGCGTGTAATTTAGCACATCAAGCTCGATGTTCTCCGCGCCCTTACTCGCTCAGATTATACATCTCGCCACTCTAAGTGAAACCGTTCAAACTGTTATCAAAAGCTCTATCGAATGGTACCCAAATTGGCGAAATTTGAAAATATCAGATTTCGGTGACGTCATCGTCAGCAGGCTCGGCAGAGCTGGTGCTCGTACTCGATGGGAAATTGTCAAGAAATCAGTTTTTCCGAAATTGGTCGACATTAATACTGTTCGATAGAGCTTTTCGAGCTGAACAGAACCGTATTACTGAAAGCGTCGAGTACTCAAATATGGGGGCGCAAGGGCGGAAGAAGCTTTAGCCGCTAAGTCCGTCGCCTTAAAACGGCAGCTTGTGTTAAGGCAATGTGGCGCAGGAGGAGAGTAGCGATCAAGTCGGTGTGAAGAACCTTCACTACTCTGCTCACCTGCGCATTTATGGGCCGTTAGCTTCCCGCGTCTCACCACAGAAGTCGACTGAATTCGGAAAAAATCCTGTCACCCAAGCCTAACCTGCATATTCGCACCGCTATAACTTTGCCCATTCTTAAGCTACATCGCTGTGCTTTCAAGATCTACTAGATTTTCTTACTGACTACAAAACCCATAAGCTGTAGCTGGAACGATTCAAGCTGGACGGAGCTATTGCGCTCCAAACACGCCCGCGCGTGTAATTTAGCACATCAAGCTCGATGTTCTCCGCGCCCTTACTCGCTCAGATTATACATCTCGCCACTCTAAGTGAAACCGTTCAAATTGCTATCAAAAGCTCTATCGAATGGTACCCAAATTGGCGAAATTTGAAAATATCAGATTTCGGTGACGTCATCGTCAGCAGGCTCGGCAGAGCTGGTGCTCGTACTCGATGGGAAATTGTCAAGAAATCAGTTTTTCCGAAATTGGTCGACATTAATACTGTTCGATAGAGCTTTTCGAGCTGAACAGAACCGTATTACTGAAAGTGTGACATACTCAAATATAGGCGCGCAAGGGCGGAAAAAGCTTTAACCGCTAAGTCCGTCGCCCTAAAACGGCAGCTTGGGTTAAGGCAATGTGGCGCAGGAGGAGAGTAGCGATCAAGTCGTTGTGAAGAACCTTTACTACTCTGCTTACCTACGCATATTTGGGCCGTTAGCTTTCCGCGTTTCACCGCAGTGGTCGACTGAATTCGGAAAAAATCCTGTCACTCAAGTTTAACCTGTATATTTGCACCGCTATAACTTTACCCGCTCTTAGGCAACGTCGCTGTGCTTTGGAGCGCTACTAGACCTTCTTACACACTACAAAACCCAGAAGTTGTATCTGGAAGGATTCAAGCTGTACGGAGCTATTGCGCTCCAAACACGCCCGCGCGTGTAATTTAGCACATCAAGCTCGATGTTCTCCGCGCCCTTACTCGCTCAGATTATACATCTCGCCACTCTAAGTGAAACCGTTCAAACTGTTATCAAAAGCTCTATCGAATGGTACCCAAATTGGCGAAATTTGAAAATATCAGATTTCGGTGACGTCATCGTCAGCAGGCTCGGCAGAGCTGGTGCTCGTACTCGATGGGAAATTGTCAAGAAATCAGTTTTTCCGAAATTGGTCGACATTAATACTGTTCGATAGAGCTTTTCGAGCTGAACAGAACCGTATTACTGAAAGCGTCGAGTACTCAAATATGGGGGCGCAAGGGCGGAAGAAGCTTTAGCCGCTAAGTCCGTCGCCTTAAAACGGCAGCTTGTGTTAAGGCAATGTGGCGCAGGAGGAGAGTAGCGATCAAGTCGGTGTGAAGAACCTTCACTACTCTGCTCACCTGCGCATTTATGGGCCGTTAGCTTCCCGCGTCTCACCACAGAAGTCGACTGAATTCGGAAAAAATCCTGTCACTCAAGCCTAACCTGCATATTCGCACCGCTATAACTTTGCCCATTCTTAAGCTACATCGCTGTGCTTTCAAGATCTACTAGATTTTCTTACTGACTACAAAACCCAGAAGTTGTATCTGGAAGGATTCAAGCTGTACGGAGCTATTGCGCTCCAAACACGCCCGCGCGTGTAATTTAGCACATCAAGCTCGATGTTCTCCGCGCCCTTACTCGCTCAGACTATATATCTCGCCACTCTAAGTGAAACCGTTCAAATTGTTATCAAAAACTCGATCGAATGGTACCCAAATTGGCGAAATTTGAAAATATCAGATTTCGGTGACGTCATCGTCAGCAGGCTCGGCAGAGCTGGTGCTCGTACTCGATGGGAAATTGTCAAGAAATCAGTTTTTCCGAAATTGGTCGACATTAATACTGTTCGATAGAGCTTTTCGAGCTGAACAGAACCGTATTACTGAAAGTGTGACATACTCAAATATAGGCGCGCAAGGGCGGAAAAAGCTTTAACCGCTAAGTCCGTCGCCCTAAAACGGCAGCTTGGGTTAAGGCAATGTGGCGCAGGAGGAGAGTAGCGATCAAGTCGTTGTGAAGAACCTTTACTACTCTGCTTACCTACGCATATTTGGGCCGTTAGCTTTCCGCGTTTCACCGCAGTGGTCGACTGAATTCGGAAAAAATCCTGTCACTCAAGTTTAACCTGTATATTTGCACCGCTATAACTTTACCCGCTCTTAGGCAACGTCGCTGTGCTTTGGAGCGCTACTAGACCTTCTTACACACTACAAAACCCAGAAGTTGTATCTGGAACGATTCAAGCTGGACGGAGCTATTGCGCTCCAAACACGCCCGCGCGTGTAATTTAGCACATCAAGCTCGATGTTCTCCGCGCCCTTACTCGCTCAGATTATACATCTCGCCACTCTAAGTGAAACCGTTCAAATTGCTATCAAAAGCTCTATCGAATGGTACCCAAATTGGCGAAATTTGAAAATATCAGATTTCGGTGACGTCATCGTCAGCAGGCTCGGCAGAGCTGGTGCTCGTACTCGATGGGAAATTGTCAAGAAATCAGTTTTTCCGAAATTGGTCGACATTAATACTGTTCGATAGAGCTTTTCGAGCTGAACAGAACCGTATTACTGAAAGTGTGACATACTCAAATATAGGCGCGCAAGGGCGGAAAAAGCTTTAACCGCTAAGTCCGTCGCCCTAAAACGGCAGCTTGGGTTAAGGCAATGTGGCGCAGGAGGAGAGTAGCGATCAAGTCGTTGTGAAGAACCTTTACTACTCTGCTTACCTACGCATATTTGGGCCGTTAGCTTTCCGCGTTTCACCGCAGTGGTCGACTGAATTCGGAAAAAATCCTGTCACTCAAGTTTAACCTGTATATTTGCACCGCTATAACTTTACCCGCTCTTAGGCAACGTCGCTGTGCTTTGGAGCGCTACTAGACCTTCTTACACACTACAAAACCCAGAAGTTGTATCTGGAAGGATTCAAGCTGTACGGAGCTATTGCGCTCCAAACACGCCCGCGCGTGTAATTTAGCACATCAAGCTCGATGTTCTCCGCGCCCTTACTCGCTCAGATTATACATCTCGCCACTCTAAGTGAAACCGTTCAAACTGTTATCAAAAGCTCTATCGAATGGTACCCAAATTGGCGAAATTTGAAAATATCAGATTTCGGTGACGTCATCGTCAGCAGGCTCGGCAGAGCTGGTGCTCGTACTCGATGGGAAATTGTCAAGAAATCAGTTTTTCCGAAATTGGTCGACATTAATACTGTTCGATAGAGCTTTTCGAGCTGAACAGAACCGTATTACTGAAAGCGTCGAGTACTCAAATATGGGGGCGCAAGGGCGGAAGAAGCTTTAGCCGCTAAGTCCGTCGCCTTAAAACGGCAGCTTGTGTTAAGGCAATGTGGCGCAGGAGGAGAGTAGCGATCAAGTCGGTGTGAAGAACCTTCACTACTCTGCTCACCTGCGCATTTATGGGCCGTTAGCTTCCCGCGTCTCACCACAGAAGTCGACTGAATTCGGAAAAAATCCTGTCACCCAAGCCTAACCTGCATATTCGCACCGCTATAACTTTGCCCATTCTTAAGCTACATCGCTGTGCTTTCAAGATCTACTAGATTTTCTTACTGACTACAAAACCCATAAGCTGTAGCTGGAACGATTCAAGCTGGACGGAGCTATTGCGCTCCAAACACGCCCGCGCGTGTAATTTAGCACATCAAGCTCGATGTTCTCCGCGCCCTTACTCGCTCAGATTATACATCTCGCCACTCTAAGTGAAACCGTTCAAATTGCTATCAAAAGCTCTATCGAATGGTACCCAAATTGGCGAAATTTGAAAATATCAGATTTCGGTGACGTCATCGTCAGCAGGCTCGGCAGAGCTGGTGCTCGTACTCGATGGGAAATTGTCAAGAAATCAGTTTTTCCGAAATTGGTCGACATTAATACTGTTCGATAGAGCTTTTCGAGCTGAACAGAACCGTATTACTGAAAGTGTGACATACTCAAATATAGGCGCGCAAGGGCGGAAAAAGCTTTAACCGCTAAGTCCGTCGCCCTAAAACGGCAGCTTGGGTTAAGGCAATGTGGCGCAGGAGGAGAGTAGCGATCAAGTCGTTGTGAAGAACCTTTACTACTCTGCTTACCTACGCATATTTGGGCCGTTAGCTTTCCGCGTTTCACCGCAGTGGTCGACTGAATTCGGAAAAAATCCTGTCACTCAAGTTTAACCTGTATATTTGCACCGCTATAACTTTACCCGCTCTTAGGCAACGTCGCTGTGCTTTGGAGCGCTACTAGACCTTCTTACACACTACAAAACCCAGAAGTTGTATCTGGAAGGATTCAAGCTGTACGGAGCTATTGCGCTCCAAACACGCCCGCGCGTGTAATTTAGCACATCAAGCTCGATGTTCTCCGCGCCCTTACTCGCTCAGATTATACATCTCGCCACTCTAAGTGAAACCGTTCAAACTGTTATCAAAAGCTCTATCGAATGGTACCCAAATTGGCGAAATTTGAAAATATCAGATTTCGGTGACGTCATCGTCAGCAGGCTCGGCAGAGCTGGTGCTCGTACTCGATGGGAAATTGTCAAGAAATCAGTTTTTCCGAAATTGGTCGACATTAATACTGTTCGATAGAGCTTTTCGAGCTGAACAGAACCGTATTACTGAAAGCGTCGAGTACTCAAATATGGGGGCGCAAGGGCGGAAGAAGCTTTAGCCGCTAAGTCCGTCGCCTTAAAACGGCAGCTTGTGTTAAGGCAATGTGGCGCAGGAGGAGAGTAGCGATCAAGTCGGTGTGAAGAACCTTCACTACTCTGCTCACCTGCGCATTTATGGGCCGTTAGCTTCCCGCGTCTCACCACAGAAGTCGACTGAATTCGGAAAAAATCCTGTCACTCAAGCCTAACCTGCATATTCGCACCGCTATAACTTTGCCCATTCTTAAGCTACATCGCTGTGCTTTCAAGATCTACTAGATTTTCTTACTGACTACAAAACCCAGAAGTTGTATCTGGAAGGATTCAAGCTGTACGGAGCTATTGCGCTCCAAACACGCCCGCGCGTGTAATTTAGCACATCAAGCTCGATGTTCTCCGCGCCCTTACTCGCTCAGACTATATATCTCGCCACTCTAAGTGAAACCGTTCAAATTGTTATCAAAAACTCGATCGAATGGTACCCAACTTGGCGAAATTTGAAAATATCGGATTTCGGTGACGTCATCGTCAGCGATCGTCAGCGCAGGCTCGGCTGAGCTGGTGCTCGTCCTCGATGGGAAATTGTCAAGAAATCAATTTTTCCGAAATTGGTCGAGATTGATACTGTTCGATAGAACTCTTCGAGCTGAACAGAACCGTATTACTGTAAGCGTCGAGTACTCAAATATAGGCGCGCAAGGGCGGAAAAAGCTTTAACCGCTAAGTCCGTCGCCCTAAAACGGCAGCTTGGGTTAAGGCAATGTGGCGCAGGAGGAGAGTAGCGATCAAGTCGGTGTAAAGAACCTTTACTACTCTGCTTACCTACGCATATTTGGGCCGTTAGCTTTCCGCGTTTCACCGCAGTGGTCGACTGAATTCGGAAAAAAATCCTGTCACTTAAGCCTAACCTGCATATTCGCACCGCTATAACTTTACCCGCTCTTAGGCAACGTCGCTGTGCTTTGGAGCGCTACTAGAACTTCTTACAGACTACAAAACCCAGAAGTTGTCGCTGGAAGGATTCAAGCAGGACGGAGCTATTGCGCTCCAAACACGCCCGCGCGTGTAATTTAGCACATCAAGCTCGATGTTCTCCGCGCCCTTACTCGCTCAGACTATACACCTCGCCACTCTAAGTGAAACCGTTCAAATTGCTATCAAAAGCTCTATCGAATGTTACCCAACTTTGCGAAATTTCAAAATATCGGATTTCGGTGACGTCATCGTCAGCGCAGGCTCGGCAGAGCTGGAGCTCGTACTCGATGGGAAATTGTCAAGAAATCAGTTTTTCCGAAATTGGTCGACATTAATACTGTTCGATAGAGCTTTTCGAGCTGAACAGAACCGTATTACTGAAAGTGTGACATACTCAAACATAGGCGCGCAAGGGCGGAAAAAGCTTTAACCGCTAAGTCCGTCGCCCTAAAACGGCAGCTTGGGTTAAGGCAATGTGGCGCAGGAGGAGAGTAGCGATCAAGTCGGTGTAAAGAACCTTTACTACTCTGCTTACCTACGCATATTTGGGCCGTTAGCTTTCCGCGTTTCACCGCAGTGGTCGACTGAATTCGGAAAAAATCCTGTCACTTAAGCCTAACCTGCATATTCGCACCGCTATAACTTTACCCGCTCTTAGGCAACGTCGCTGTGCTTTGGAGCGCTACTAGACCTTCTTACAGACTACAAAACCCAGAAGTTGTGGCTGGAAGGATTCAAGCAGGACGGAGCTATTGGGCTCCAAACACGCCCGCGCGTGTAATTTGGCACATCACGCTCGATGTTCTCCGCGCCCTTACTCGCTCAGACTATACACCTCGCCACTCTAAGTGAAACCGTTCAAATTGCTATCAAAAGCTCTATCGAATGGTACCCAAATTGGCGAAATTGGAAAACATCAGATTTCGGTGACGTCATCGCCAGCAGGCTCGGCAGAGCTGGTGCTCGTACTCGATGGGAAACTGTCAAGAAATCAATTTTTCCGAAGTTGGTCGAGATTGATATTGTTCGATAGAACTCTTCGAGCTGAACAGAACCGTATTACTGAAAGCGTCGAGTACTCAAATATGGGGGCGCAAGGGCGGAAGAAGCTTTAGCCGCTAAGTCCGTCGCCTTAAAACGGCAGCTTGTGTTAAGGCAATGTGGCGCAGGAGGAGAGTAGCGATCAAGTCGGTGTGAAGAACCTTCACTACTCTGCTCACCTGCGCATTTATGGGCCGTTAGCTTCCCGCGTCTCACCACAGAAGTCGACTGAATTCGGAAAAAATCCTGTCACTCAAGCCTAACCTGCATATTCGCACCGCTATAACTTTGCCCATTCTTAAGCTACATCGCTGTGCTTTCAAGATCTACTAGATTTTCTTACTGACTACAAAACCCAGAAGTTGTATCTGGAAGGATTCAAGCTGTACGGAGCTATTGCGCTCCAAACACGCCCGCGCGTGTAATTTAGCACATCAAGCTCGATGTTCTCCGCGCCCTTACTCGCTCAGACTATATATCTCGCCACTCTAAGTGAAACCGTTCAAATTGTTATCAAAAACTCGATCGAATGGTACCCAAATTGGCGAAATTTGAAAATATCAGATTTCGGTGACGTCATCGTCAGCAGGCTCGGCAGAGCTGGTGCTCGTACTCGATGGGAAATTGTCAAGAAATCAGTTTTTCCGAAATTGGTCGACATTAATACTGTTCGATAGAGCTTTTCGAGCTGAACAGAACCGTATTACTGAAAGTGTGACATACTCAAATATAGGCGCGCAAGGGCGGAAAAAGCTTTAACCGCTAAGTCCGTCGCCCTAAAACGGCAGCTTGGGTTAAGGCAATGTGGCGCAGGAGGAGAGTAGCGATCAAGTCGTTGTGAAGAACCTTTACTACTCTGCTTACCTACGCATATTTGGGCCGTTAGCTTTCCGCGTTTCACCGCAGTGGTCGACTGAATTCGGAAAAAATCCTGTCACTCAAGTTTAACCTGTATATTTGCACCGCTATAACTTTACCCGCTCTTAGGCAACGTCGCTGTGCTTTGGAGCGCTACTAGACCTTCTTACACACTACAAAACCCAGAAGTTGTATCTGGAACGATTCAAGCTGGACGGAGCTATTGCGCTCCAAACACGCCCGCGCGTGTAATTTAGCACATCAAGCTCGATGTTCTCCGCGCCCTTACTCGCTCAGATTATACATCTCGCCACTCTAAGTGAAACCGTTCAAATTGCTATCAAAAGCTCTATCGAATGGTACCCAAATTGGCGAAATTTGAAAATATCAGATTTCGGTGACGTCATCGTCAGCAGGCTCGGCAGAGCTGGTGCTCGTACTCGATGGGAAATTGTCAAGAAATCAGTTTTTCCGAAATTGGTCGACATTAATACTGTTCGATAGAGCTTTTCGAGCTGAACAGAACCGTATTACTGAAAGTGTGACATACTCAAATATAGGCGCGCAAGGGCGGAAAAAGCTTTAACCGCTAAGTCCGTCGCCCTAAAACGGCAGCTTGGGTTAAGGCAATGTGGCGCAGGAGGAGAGTAGCGATCAAGTCGTTGTGAAGAACCTTTACTACTCTGCTTACCTACGCATATTTGGGCCGTTAGCTTTCCGCGTTTCACCGCAGTGGTCGACTGAATTCGGAAAAAATCCTGTCACTCAAGTTTAACCTGTATATTTGCACCGCTATAACTTTACCCGCTCTTAGGCAACGTCGCTGTGCTTTGGAGCGCTACTAGACCTTCTTACACACTACAAAACCCAGAAGTTGTATCTGGAAGGATTCAAGCTGTACGGAGCTATTGCGCTCCAAACACGCCCGCGCGTGTAATTTAGCACATCAAGCTCGATGTTCTCCGCGCCCTTACTCGCTCAGATTATACATCTCGCCACTCTAAGTGAAACCGTTCAAACTGTTATCAAAAGCTCTATCGAATGGTACCCAAATTGGCGAAATTTGAAAATATCAGATTTCGGTGACGTCATCGTCAGCAGGCTCGGCAGAGCTGGTGCTCGTACTCGATGGGAAATTGTCAAGAAATCAGTTTTTCCGAAATTGGTCGACATTAATACTGTTCGATAGAGCTTTTCGAGCTGAACAGAACCGTATTACTGAAAGCGTCGAGTACTCAAATATGGGGGCGCAAGGGCGGAAGAAGCTTTAGCCGCTAAGTCCGTCGCCTTAAAACGGCAGCTTGTGTTAAGGCAATGTGGCGCAGGAGGAGAGTAGCGATCAAGTCGGTGTGAAGAACCTTCACTACTCTGCTCACCTGCGCATTTATGGGCCGTTAGCTTCCCGCGTCTCACCACAGAAGTCGACTGAATTCGGAAAAAATCCTGTCACCCAAGCCTAACCTGCATATTCGCACCGCTATAACTTTGCCCATTCTTAAGCTACATCGCTGTGCTTTCAAGATCTACTAGATTTTCTTACTGACTACAAAACCCATAAGCTGTAGCTGGAACGATTCAAGCTGGACGGAGCTATTGCGCTCCAAACACGCCCGCGCGTGTAATTTAGCACATCAAGCTCGATGTTCTCCGCGCCCTTACTCGCTCAGATTATACATCTCGCCACTCTAAGTGAAACCGTTCAAATTGCTATCAAAAGCTCTATCGAATGGTACCCAAATTGGCGAAATTTGAAAATATCAGATTTCGGTGACGTCATCGTCAGCAGGCTCGGCAGAGCTGGTGCTCGTACTCGATGGGAAATTGTCAAGAAATCAGTTTTTCCGAAATTGGTCGACATTAATACTGTTCGATAGAGCTTTTCGAGCTGAACAGAACCGTATTACTGAAAGTGTGACATACTCAAATATAGGCGCGCAAGGGCGGAAAAAGCTTTAACCGCTAAGTCCGTCGCCCTAAAACGGCAGCTTGGGTTAAGGCAATGTGGCGCAGGAGGAGAGTAGCGATCAAGTCGTTGTGAAGAACCTTTACTACTCTGCTTACCTACGCATATTTGGGCCGTTAGCTTTCCGCGTTTCACCGCAGTGGTCGACTGAATTCGGAAAAAATCCTGTCACTCAAGTTTAACCTGTATATTTGCACCGCTATAACTTTACCCGCTCTTAGGCAACGTCGCTGTGCTTTGGAGCGCTACTAGACCTTCTTACACACTACAAAACCCAGAAGTTGTATCTGGAAGGATTCAAGCTGTACGGAGCTATTGCGCTCCAAACACGCCCGCGCGTGTAATTTAGCACATCAAGCTCGATGTTCTCCGCGCCCTTACTCGCTCAGATTATACATCTCGCCACTCTAAGTGAAACCGTTCAAACTGTTATCAAAAGCTCTATCGAATGGTACCCAAATTGGCGAAATTTGAAAATATCAGATTTCGGTGACGTCATCGTCAGCAGGCTCGGCAGAGCTGGTGCTCGTACTCGATGGGAAATTGTCAAGAAATCAGTTTTTCCGAAATTGGTCGACATTAATACTGTTCGATAGAGCTTTTCGAGCTGAACAGAACCGTATTACTGAAAGCGTCGAGTACTCAAATATGGGGGCGCAAGGGCGGAAGAAGCTTTAGCCGCTAAGTCCGTCGCCTTAAAACGGCAGCTTGTGTTAAGGCAATGTGGCGCAGGAGGAGAGTAGCGATCAAGTCGGTGTGAAGAACCTTCACTACTCTGCTCACCTGCGCATTTATGGGCCGTTAGCTTCCCGCGTCTCACCACAGAAGTCGACTGAATTCGGAAAAAATCCTGTCACTCAAGCCTAACCTGCATATTCGCACCGCTATAACTTTGCCCATTCTTAAGCTACATCGCTGTGCTTTCAAGATCTACTAGATTTTCTTACTGACTACAAAACCCAGAAGTTGTATCTGGAAGGATTCAAGCTGTACGGAGCTATTGCGCTCCAAACACGCCCGCGCGTGTAATTTAGCACATCAAGCTCGATGTTCTCCGCGCCCTTACTCGCTCAGACTATATATCTCGCCACTCTAAGTGAAACCGTTCAAATTGTTATCAAAAACTCGATCGAATGGTACCCAACTTGGCGAAATTTGAAAATATCGGATTTCGGTGACGTCATCGTCAGCGATCGTCAGCGCAGGCTCGGCTGAGCTGGTGCTCGTCCTCGATGGGAAATTGTCAAGAAATCAATTTTTCCGAAATTGGTCGAGATTGATACTGTTCGATAGAACTCTTCGAGCTGAACAGAACCGTATTACTGTAAGCGTCGAGTACTCAAATATAGGCGCGCAAGGGCGGAAAAAGCTTTAACCGCTAAGTCCGTCGCCCTAAAACGGCAGCTTGGGTTAAGGCAATGTGGCGCAGGAGGAGAGTAGCGATCAAGTCGGTGTAAAGAACCTTTACTACTCTGCTTACCTACGCATATTTGGGCCGTTAGCTTTCCGCGTTTCACCGCAGTGGTCGACTGAATTCGGAAAAAAATCCTGTCACTTAAGCCTAACCTGCATATTCGCACCGCTATAACTTTACCCGCTCTTAGGCAACGTCGCTGTGCTTTGGAGCGCTACTAGAACTTCTTACAGACTACAAAACCCAGAAGTTGTCGCTGGAAGGATTCAAGCAGGACGGAGCTATTGCGCTCCAAACACGCCCGCGCGTGTAATTTAGCACATCAAGCTCGATGTTCTCCGCGCCCTTACTCGCTCAGACTATACACCTCGCCACTCTAAGTGAAACCGTTCAAATTGCTATCAAAAGCTCTATCGAATGTTACCCAACTTTGCGAAATTTCAAAATATCGGATTTCGGTGACGTCATCGTCAGCGCAGGCTCGGCAGAGCTGGAGCTCGTACTCGATGGGAAATTGTCAAGAAATCAGTTTTTCCGAAATTGGTCGACATTAATACTGTTCGATAGAGCTTTTCGAGCTGAACAGAACCGTATTACTGAAAGTGTGACATACTCAAACATAGGCGCGCAAGGGCGGAAAAAGCTTTAACCGCTAAGTCCGTCGCCCTAAAACGGCAGCTTGGGTTAAGGCAATGTGGCGCAGGAGGAGAGTAGCGATCAAGTCGGTGTAAAGAACCTTTACTACTCTGCTTACCTACGCATATTTGGGCCGTTAGCTTTCCGCGTTTCACCGCAGTGGTCGACTGAATTCGGAAAAAATCCTGTCACTTAAGCCTAACCTGCATATTCGCACCGCTATAACTTTACCCGCTCTTAGGCAACGTCGCTGTGCTTTGGAGCGCTACTAGACCTTCTTACAGACTACAAAACCCAGAAGTTGTGGCTGGAAGGATTCAAGCAGGACGGAGCTATTGGGCTCCAAACACGCCCGCGCGTGTAATTTGGCACATCACGCTCGATGTTCTCCGCGCCCTTACTCGCTCAGACTATACACCTCGCCACTCTAAGTGAAACCGTTCAAATTGCTATCAAAAGCTCTATCGAATGTTACCCAACTTGGCGAAATTGGAAAACATCAGATTTCGGTGACGTCATCGCCAGCAGGCTCGGCAGAGCTGGTGCTCGTACTCGATGGGAAACTGTCAAGAAATCAATTTTTCCGAAGTTGGTCGAGATTGATATTGTTCGATAGAACTCTTCGAGCTGAACAGAACCGTATTACTGTAAGCGTCGAGTACTCAAATATAGGCGCGCAAGGGCGGAAAAAGCTTTAACCGCTAAGTCCGTCTCCCTAAAACGGCAGCTTGGGTTAAGGCAATGTGGCGCAGGAGGAGAGTAGCGATCAAGTCGGTGTGAAGAACCTTCACTACTCTGCTCCCCTGCGCATTTATGGGCCGTTAGCTTTCCGCGTTTCACCGCAGTGGTCGACTGAATTCGGAAAAAATCCTGTCACTCAAGCCTAACCTGCATATTCGCACCGCTATAACTTTGCCCATTCTTAAGCTACGTCGCTGTGCTTTAAAGAGCTGCTAGACTTTCTTACTGACTACAAAACCCTGAAGCTGTATCTGGAAGGATTCAAGCTGTACGGAGCTATTGGGCTCCAAACACGCCCGCGCGTGTAATTTGGCACATCACCCTCGATGTTCTCCGCGCCCTTACTCGCTCAGATTATACATCTCGCCACTCTAAGTGAAACCGTTCAAATTGTTATCAAAAGCTCTATCGAATGGTACCCAAATTGGCGAAATTTGAAAATATCAGATTTCGGTGACGTCATCGTCAGCAGGCTCGGCAGAGCTGGTGCTCGTACTCGATGGGAAATTGTCAAGAAATCAGTTTTTCCGAAATTGGTCGACATTAATACTGTTCGATAGAGCTTTTCGAGCTGAACAGAACCGTATTACTGAATGTGTGACATACTCAAATATAGGCGCGCAAGGGCGGAAAAAGCTTTAACCGCTAAGTCCGTCGCCCTAAAACGGCAGCTTGGGTTAAGGCAATGTGGCGCAGGAGGAGAGTAGCGATCAAGTCGGTGTGAAGAACCTTCACTACTCTGCTCACATGCGCATTTATGGGCCGTTAGCTTTCCGCGTTTCACCGCAGTGGTCGACTGAATTCGGAAAAAATCCTGTCACTCAAGCCTAACCTGCATATTCGCACCGCTATAACTTTACCCGCTCTTAGGCAACGTCGCTGTGCTTTGGAGCGCTACTAGACCTTCTTACACACTACAAAACCCAGAAGTTGTATCTGGAAGGATTCAAGCTGTACGGAGCTATTGCGCTCCAAACACGCCCGCGCGTGTAATTTAGCACATCAAGCTCGATGTTCTCCGCGCCCTTACTCACTCAGATTATACATCTCGCCACTCTAAGTGAAACCGTTCAAATTGTTATCAAAAGCTCTATCGAATGGTACCCAAATTGGCGAAATTTGAAAATATCAGATTTCGGTGACGTCATCGTCAGCAGGCTCGGCAGAGCTGGTGCTCGTACTCGATGGGAAACTGTCAAGAAATCAATTTTTCCGAAGTTGGTCGAGATTGATACTGTTCGATAGAACTCTTCGAGCTGAACAGAACCGTATTACTGTAAGCGTCGAGTACTCAAATATAGGCGCGCAAGGGCGGAAAAAGCTTTAACCGCTAAGTCCGTCGCCCTAAAACGGCAGCTTGGGTTAAGGCAATGTGGCGCAGGAGGAGAGTAGCGATCAAGTCGGTGTGAAGAACCTTCACTACTCTGCTTACCTACTCATATTTGGGCCGTTAGCTTTCCGCGTTTCACCGCAGTGGTCGACTGAATTCGGAAAAAATCCTGTCACTCAAGTTTAACCTGTATATTTGCACCGCTATAACTTTACCCGCTCTTAGGCAACGTCGCTGTGCTTTGGAGCGCTACTAGACCTTCTTACACACTACAAAACCCAGAAGTTGTATCTGGAAGGATTCAAGCTGTACGGAGCTATTGCGCTCCAAACACGCCCGCGCGTGTAATTTAGCACATCAAGCTCGATGTTCTCCGCGCCCTTACTCGCTCAGATTATACATCTCGCCACTCTAAGTGAAACCGTTCAAATTGTTATCAAAAGCTCTATCGAATGGTACCCAAATTGGCGAAATTTGAAAATATCAGATTTCGGTGACGTCATCGTCAGCAGGCTCGGCAGAGCTGGTGCTCGTACTCGATGGGAAATTGTCAAGAAATCAGTTTTTCCGAAATTGGTCGACATTAATACTGTTCGAAAGAGCTTTTCGAGCTGAACAGAACCGTATTACTGAAAGCGTCGAGTACTCAAATATGGGGGCGCAAGGGCGGAAGAAGCTTTAGCCGCTAAGTCCGTCGCCTTAAAACGGCAGCTTGTGTTAAGGCAATGTGGCGCAGGAGGAGAGTAGCGATCAAGTCGGTGTGAAGAACCTTCACTACTCTGCTCACCTGCGCATTTATGGGCCGTTAGCTTCCCGCGTCTCACCACAGAAGTCGACTGAATTCGGAAAAAATCCTGTCACTCAAGCCTAACCTGCATATTCGCACCGCTATAACTTTGCCCATTCTTAAGCTACATCGCTGTGCTTTCAAGATCTACTAGATTTTCTTACTGACTACAAAACCCAGAAGTTGTATCTGGAAGGATTCAAGCTGTACGGAGCTATTGCGCTCCAAACACGCCCGCGCGTGTAATTTAGCACATCAAGCTCGATGTTCTCCGCGCCCTTACTCGCTCAGACTATATATCTCGCCACTCTAAGTGAAACCGTTCAAATTGTTATCAAAAACTCGATCGAATGGTACCCAACTTGGCGAAATTTGAAAATATCGGATTTCGGTGACGTCATCGTCAGCGATCGTCAGCGCAGGCTCGGCTGAGCTGGTGCTCGTCCTCGATGGGAAATTGTCAAGAAATCAATTTTTCCGAAATTGGTCGAGATTGATACTGTTCGATAGAACTCTTCGAGCTGAACAGAACCGTATTACTGTAAGCGTCGAGTACTCAAATATAGGCGCGCAAGGGCGGAAAAAGCTTTAACCGCTAAGTCCGTCGCCCTAAAACGGCAGCTTGGGTTAAGGCAATGTGGCGCAGGAGGAGAGTAGCGATCAAGTCGGTGTAAAGAACCTTTACTACTCTGCTTACCTACGCATATTTGGGCCGTTAGCTTTCCGCGTTTCACCGCAGTGGTCGACTGAATTCGGAAAAAATCCTGTCACTTAAGCCTAACCTGCATATTCGCACCGCTATAACTTTACCCGCTCTTAGGCAACGTCGCTGTGCTTTGGAGCGCTACTAGACCTTCTTACAGACTACAAAACCCAGAAGTTGTGGCTGGAAGGATTCAAGCAGGACGGAGCTATTGGGCTCCAAACACGCCCGCGCGTGTAATTTGGCACATCACGCTCGATGTTCTCCGCGCCCTTACTCGCTCAGACTATACACCTCGCCACTCTAAGTGAAACCGTTCAAATTGCTATCAAAAGCTCTATCGAATGTTACCCAACTTGGCGAAATTGGAAAACATCAGATTTCGGTGACGTCATCGCCAGCAGGCTCGGCAGAGCTGGTGCTCGTACTCGATGGGAAACTGTCAAGAAATCAATTTTTCCGAAGTTGGTCGAGATTGATATTGTTCGATAGAACTCTTCGAGCTGAACAGAACCGTATTACTGTAAGCGTCGAGTACTCAAATATAGGCGCGCAAGGGCGGAAAAAGCTTTAACCGCTAAGTCCGTCGCCCTAAAACGGCAGCTTGGGTTAAGGCAATGTGGCGCAGGAGGAGAGTAGCGATCAAGTCGGTGTGAAGAACCTTCACTACTCTGCTCCCCTGCGCATTTATGGGCCGTTAGCTTTCCGCGTTTCACCGCAGTGGTCGACTGAATTCGGAAAAAATCCTGTCACTCAAGCCTAACCTGCATATTCGCACCGCTATAACTTTGCCCATTCTTAAGCTACGTCGCTGTGCTTTAAAGAGCTGCTAGACTTTCTTACTGACTACAAAACCCTGAAGCTGTATCTGGAAGGATTCAAGCTGTACGGAGCTATTGGGCTCCAAACACGCCCGCGCGTGTAATTTAGCACATCAAGCTCGATGTTCTCCGCGCCCTTACTCACTCAGATTATACATCTCGCCACTCTAAGTGAAACCGTTCAAATTGTTATCAAAAGCTCTATCGAATGGTACCCAAATTGGCGAAATTTGAAAATATCAGATTTCGGTGACGTCATCGTCAGCAGGCTCGGCAGAGCTGGTGCTCGTACTCGATGGGAAATTGTCAAGAAATCAGTTTTTCCGAAATTGGTCGACATTAATACTGTTCGATAGAGCTTTTCGAGCTGAACAGAACCGTACTACTGAATGTGTGACATACTCAAATATAGGCGCGCAAGGGCGGAAAAAGCTTTAACCGCTAAGTCCGTCGCCCTAAAACGGCAGCTTGGGTTAAGGCAATGTGGCGCAGGAGGAGAGTAGCGATCAAGTCGGTGTGAAGAACCTTCACTACTCTGCTCACATGCGCATTTATGGGCCGTTAGCTTTCCGCGTTTCACCGCAGTGGTCGACTGAATTCGGAAAAAATCCTGTCACTCAAGCCTAACCTGCATATTCGCACCGCTATAACTTTACCCGCTCTTAGGCAACGTCGCTGTGCTTTGGAGCGCTACTAGACCTTCTTACACACTACAAAACCCAGAAGTTGTATCTGGAAGGATTCAAGCTGTACGGAGCTATTGCGCTCCAAACACGCCCGCGCGTGTAATTTAGCACATCAAGCTCGATGTTCTCCGCGCCCTTACTCACTCAGATTATACATCTCGCCACTCTAAGTGAAACCGTTCAAATTGTTATCAAAAGCTCTATCGAATGGTACCCAAATTGGCGAAATTTGAAAATATCAGATTTCGGTGACGTCATCGTCAGCAGGCTCGGCAGAGCTGGTGCTCGTACTCGATGGGAAATTGTCAAGAAATCAGTTTTTCCGAAATTGGTCGACATTAATACTGTTCGAAAGAGCTTTTCGAGCTGAACAGAACCGTATTACTGAAAGCGTCGAGTACTCAAATATGGGGGCGCAAGGGCGGAAGAAGCTTTAGCCGCTAAGTCCGTCGCCTTAAAACGGCAGCTTGTGTTAAGGCAATGTGGCGCAGGAGGAGAGTAGCGATCAAGTCGGTGTGAAGAACCTTCACTACTCTGCTCACCTGCGCATTTATGGGCCGTTAGCTTCCCGCGTCTCACCACAGAAGTCGACTGAATTCGGAAAAAATCCTGTCACTCAAGCCTAACCTGCATATTCGCACCGCTATAACTTTGCCCATTCTTAAGCTACATCGCTGTGCTTTCAAGATCTACTAGATTTTCTTACTGACTACAAAACCCAGAAGTTGTATCTGGAAGGATTCAAGCTGTACGGAGCTATTGCGCTCCAAACACGCCCGCGCGTGTAATTTAGCACATCAAGCTCGATGTTCTCCGCGCCCTTACTCGCTCAGACTATATATCTCGCCACTCTAAGTGAAACCGTTCAAATTGTTATCAAAAACTCGATCGAATGGTACCCAACTTGGCGAAATTTGAAAATATCGGATTTCGGTGACGTCATCGTCAGCGATCGTCAGCGCAGGCTCGGCTGAGCTGGTGCTCGTCCTCGATGGGAAATTGTCAAGAAATCAATTTTTCCGAAATTGGTCGAGATTGATACTGTTCGATAGAGCTTTTCGAGCTGAACAGAACCGTATTACTGAAAGTGTGACATACTCAAACATAGGCGCGCAAGGGCGGAAAAAGCTTTAACCGCTAAGTCCGTCGCCCTAAAACGGCAGCTTGGGTTAAGGCAATGTGGCGCAGGAGGAGAGTAGCGATCAAGTCGGTGTAAAGAACCTTTACTACTCTGCTTACCTACGCATATTTGGGCCGTTAGCTTTCCGCGTTTCACCGCAGTGGTCGACTGAATTCGGAAAAAATCCTGTCACTTAAGCCTAACCTGCATATTCGCACCGCTATAACTTTACCCGCTCTTAGGCAACGTCGCTGTGCTTTGGAGCGCTACTAGACCTTCTTACAGACTACAAAACCCAGAAGTTGTGGCTGGAAGGATTCAAGCAGGACGGAGCTATTGGGCTCCAAACACGCCCGCGCGTGTAATTTGGCACATCACGCTCGATGTTCTCCGCGCCCTTACTCGCTCAGACTATACACCTCGCCACTCTAAGTGAAACCGTTCAAATTGCTATCAAAAGCTCTATCGAATGTTACCCAACTTGGCGAAATTGGAAAACATCAGATTTCGGTGACGTCATCGCCAGCAGGCTCGGCAGAGCTGGTGCTCGTACTCGATGGGAAACTGTCAAGAAATCAATTTTTCCGAAGTTGGTCGAGATTGATATTGTTCGATAGAACTCTTCGAGCTGAACAGAACCGTATTACTGTAAGCGTCGAGTACTCAAATATAGGCGCGCAAGGGCGGAAAAAGCTTTAACCGCTAAGTCCGTCGCCCTAAAACGGCAGCTTGGGTTAAGGCAATGTGGCGCAGGAGGAGAGTAGCGATCAAGTCGGTGTGAAGAACCTTCACTACTCTGCTCCCCTGCGCATTTATGGGCCGTTAGCTTTCCGCGTTTCACCGCAGTGGTCGACTGAATTCGGAAAAAATCCTGTCACTCAAGCCTAACCTGCATATTCGCACCGCTATAACTTTGCCCATTCTTAAGCTACGTCGCTGTGCTTTAAAAAGCTGCTAGACTTTCTTACTGACTACAAAACCCTGAAGCTGTATCTGGAAGGATTCAAGCTGTACGGAGCTATTGGGCTCCAAACACGCCCGCGCGTGTAATTTGGCACATCACCCTCGATGTTCTCCGCGCCCTTACTCGCTCAGATTATACATCTCGCCACTCTAAGTGAAACCGTTCAAATTGTTATCAAAAGCTCTATCGAATGGTACCCAAATTGGCGAAATTTGAAAATATCAGATTTCGGTGACGTCATCGTCAGCAGGCTCGGCAGAGCTGGTGCTCGTACTCGATGGGAAATTGTCAAGAAATCAGTTTTTCCGAAATTGGTCGACATTAATACTGTTCGATAGAGCTTTTCGAGCTGAACAGAACCGTATTACTGAATGTGTGACATACTCAAATATAGGCGCGCAAGGGCGGAAAAAGCTTTAACCGCTAAGTCCGTCGCCCTAAAACGGCAGCTTGGGTTAAGGCAATGTGGCGCAGGAGGAGAGTAGCGATCAAGTCGGTGTGAAGAACCTTCACTACTCTGCTCACATGCGCATTTATGGGCCGTTAGCTTTCCGCGTTTCACCGCAGTGGTCGACTGAATTCGGAAAAAATCCTGTCACTCAAGCCTAACCTGCATATTCGCACCGCTATAACTTTACCCGCTCTTAGGCAACGTCGCTGTGCTTTGGAGCGCTACTAGACCTTCTTACACACTACAAAACCCAGAAGTTGTATCTGGAAGGATTCAAGCTGTACGGAGCTATTGCGCTCCAAACACGCCCGCGCGTGTAATTTAGCACATCAAGCTCGATGTTCTCCGCGCCCTTACTCACTCAGATTATACATCTCGCCACTCTAAGTGAAACCGTTCAAATTGTTATCAAAAGCTCTATCGAATGGTACCCAAATTGGCGAAATTTGAAAATATCAGATTTCGGTGACGTCATCGTCAGCAGGCTCGGCAGAGCTTGTGCTCGTACTCGATGGGAAACTGTCAAGAAATCAATTTTTCCGAAGTTGGTCGAGATTGATACTGTTCGATAGAACTCTTCGAGCTGAACAGAACCGTATTACTGTAAGCGTCGAGTACTCAAATATAGGCGCGCAAGGGCGGAAAAAGCTTTAACCGCTAAGTCCGTCGCCCTAAAACGGCAGCTTGGGTTAAGGCAATGTGGCGCAGGAGGAGAGTAGCGATCAAGTCGGTGTGAAGAACCTTCACTACTCTGCTTACCTACTCATATTTGGGCCGTTAGCTTTCCGCGTTTCACCGCAGTGGTCGACTGAATTCGGAAAAAATCCTGTCACTCAAGTTTAACCTGTATATTTGCACCGCTATAACTTTACCCGCTCTTAGGCAACGTCGCTGTGCTTTGGAGCGCTACTAGACCTTCTTACACACTACAAAACCCAGAAGTTGTATCTGGAAGGATTCAAGCTGTACGGAGCTATTGCGCTCCAAACACGCCCGCGCGTGTAATTTAGCACATCAAGCTCGATGTTCTCCGCGCCCTTACTCGCTCAGATTATACATCTCGCCACTCTAAGTGAAACCGTTCAAATTGTTATCAAAAGCTCTATCGAATGGTACCCAAATTGGCGAAATTTGAAAATATCAGATTTCGGTGACGTCATCGTCAGCAGGCTCGGCAGAGCTGGTGCTCGTACTCGATGGGAAATTGTCAAGAAATCAGTTTTTCCGAAATTGGTCGACATTAATACTGTTCGAAAGAGCTTTTCGAGCTGAACAGAACCGTATTACTGAAAGCGTCGAGTACTCAAATATGGGGGCGCAAGGGCGGAAGAAGCTTTAGCCGCTAAGTCCGTCGCCTTAAAACGGCAGCTTGTGTTAAGGCAATGTGGCGCAGGAGGAGAGTAGCGATCAAGTCGGTGTGAAGAACCTTCACTACTCTGCTCACCTGCGCATTTATGGGCCGTTAGCTTCCCGCGTCTCACCACAGAAGTCGACTGAATTCGGAAAAAATCCTGTCACTCAAGCCTAACCTGCATATTCGCACCGCTATAACTTTGCCCATTCTTAAGCTACATCGCTGTGCTTTCAAGATCTACTAGATTTTCTTACTGACTACAAAACCCAGAAGTTGTATCTGGAAGGATTCAAGCTGTACGGAGCTATTGCGCTCCAAACACGCCCGCGCGTGTAATTTAGCACATCAAGCTCGATGTTCTCCGCGCCCTTACTCGCTCAGACTATATATCTCGCCACTCTAAGTGAAGCCGTTCAAATTGTTATCAAAAACTCGATCGAATGGTACCCAACTTGGCGAAATTTGAAAATATCGGATTTCGGTGACGTCATCGTCAGCGATCGTCAGCGCAGGCTCGGCTGAGCTGGTGCTCGTCCTCGATGGGAAATTGTCAAGAAATCAATTTTTCCGAAATTGGTCGAGATTGATACTGTTCGATAGAGCTTTTCGAGCTGAACAGAACCGTATTACTGAAAGTGTGACATACTCAAACATAGGCGCGCAAGGGCGGAAAAAGCTTTAACCGCTAAGTCCGTCGCCCTAAAACGGCAGCTTGGGTTAAGGCAATGTGGCGCAGGAGGAGAGTAGCGATCAAGTCGGTGTAAAGAACCTTTACTACTCTGCTTACCTACGCATATTTGGGCCGTTAGCTTTCCGCGTTTCACCGCAGTGGTCGACTGAATTCGGAAAAAATCCTGTCACTTAAGCCTAACCTGCATATTCGCACCGCTATAACTTTACCCGCTCTTAGGCAACGTCGCTGTGCTTTGGAGCGCTACTAGACCTTCTTACAGACTACAAAACCCAGAAGTTGTGGCTGGAAGGATTCAAGCAGGACGGAGCTATTGGGCTCCAAACACGCCCGCGCGTGTAATTTGGCACATCACGCTCGATGTTCTCCGCGCCCTTACTCGCTCAGACTATACACCTCGCCACTCTAAGTGAAACCGTTCAAATTGCTATCAAAAGCTCTATCGAATGTTACCCAACTTGGCGAAATTGGAAAACATCAGATTTCGGTGACGTCATCGCCAGCAGGCTCGGCAGAGCTGGTGCTCGTACTCGATGGGAAACTGTCAAGAAATCAATTTTTCCGAAGTTGGTCGAGATTGATATTGTTCGATAGAACTCTTCGAGCTGAACAGAACCGTATTACTGTAAGCGTCGAGTACTCAAATATAGGCGCGCAAGGGCGGAAAAAGCTTTAACCGCTAAGTCCGTCGCCCTAAAACGGCAGCTTGGGTTAAGGCAATGTGGCGCAGGAGGAGAGTAGCGATCAAGTCGGTGTGAAGAACCTTCACTACTCTGCTCCCCTGCGCATTTATGGGCCGTTAGCTTTCCGCGTTTCACCGCAGTGGTCGACTGAATTCGGAAAAAATCCTGTCACTCAAGCCTAACCTGCATATTCGCACCGCTATAACTTTGCCCATTCTTAAGCTACATCGCTGTGCTTTCAAGATCTACTAGATTTTCTTACTGACTACAAAACCCAGAAGTTGTATCTGGAAGGATTCAAGCTGTACGGAGCTATTGCGCTCCAAACACGCCCGCGCGTGTAATTTAGCACATCAAGCTCGATGTTCTCCGCGCCCTTACTCGCTCAGACTATATATCTCGCCACTCTAAGTGAAGCCGTTCAAATTGTTATCAAAAACTCGATCGAATGGTACCCAACTTGGCGAAATTTGAAAATATCGGATTTCGGTGACGTCATCGTCAGCGATCGTCAGCGCAGGCTCGGCTGAGCTGGTGCTCGTCCTCGATGGGAAATTGTCAAGAAATCAATTTTTCCGAAATTGGTCGAGATTGATACTGTTCGATAGAGCTTTTCGAGCTGAACAGAACCGTATTACTGAAAGTGTGACATACTCAAACATAGGCGCGCAAGGGCGGAAAAAGCTTTAACCGCTAAGTCCGTCGCCCTAAAACGGCAGCTTGGGTTAAGGCAATGTGGCGCAGGAGGAGAGTAGCGATCAAGTCGGTGTAAAGAACCTTTACTACTCTGCTTACCTACGCATATTTGGGCCGTTAGCTTTCCGCGTTTCACCGCAGTGGTCGACTGAATTCGGAAAAAATCCTGTCACTTAAGCCTAACCTGCATATTCGCACCGCTATAACTTTACCCGCTCTTAGGCAACGTCGCTGTGCTTTGGAGCGCTACTAGACCTTCTTACAGACTACAAAACCCAGAAGTTGTGGCTGGAAGGATTCAAGCAGGACGGAGCTATTGGGCTCCAAACACGCCCGCGCGTGTAATTTGGCACATCACGCTCGATGTTCTCCGCGCCCTTACTCGCTCAGACTATACACCTCGCCACTCTAAGTGAAACCGTTCAAATTGCTATCAAAAGCTCTATCGAATGTTACCCAACTTGGCGAAATTGGAAAACATCAGATTTCGGTGACGTCATCGCCAGCAGGCTCGGCAGAGCTGGTGCTCGTACTCGATGGGAAACTGTCAAGAAATCAATTTTTCCGAAGTTGGTCGAGATTGATATTGTTCGATAGAACTCTTCGAGCTGAACAGAACCGTATTACTGTAAGCGTCGAGTACTCAAATATAGGCGCGCAAGGGCGGAAAAAGCTTTAACCGCTAAGTCCGTCGCCCTAAAACGGCAGCTTGGGTTAAGGCAATGTGGCGCAGGAGGAGAGTAGCGATCAAGTCGGTGTGAAGAACCTTCACTACTCTGCTCCCCTGCGCATTTATGGGCCGTTAGCTTTCCGCGTTTCACCGCAGTGGTCGACTGAATTCGGAAAAAATCCTGTCACTCAAGCCTAACCTGCATATTCGCACCGCTATAACTTTGCCCATTCTTAAGCTACGTCGCTGTGCTTTAAAGAGCTGCTAGACTTTCTTACTGACTACAAAACCCTGAAGCTGTATCTGGAAGGATTCAAGCTGTACGGAGCTATTGGGCTCCAAACACGCCCGCGCGTGTAATTTGGCACATCACCCTCGATGTTCTCCGCGCCCTTACTCGCTCAGATTATACATCTCGCCACTCTAAGTGAAACCGTTCAAATTGTTATCAAAAGCTCTATCGAATGGTACCCAAATTGGCGAAATTTGAAAATATCAGATTTCGGTGACGTCATCGTCAGCAGGCTCGGCAGAGCTGGTGCTCGTACTCGATGGGAAATTGTCAAGAAATCAGTTTTTCCGAAATTGGTCGACATTAATACTGTTCGAAAGAGCTTTTCGAGCTGAACAGAACCGTATTACTGAAAGCGTCGAGTACTCAAATATGGGGGCGCAAGGGCGGAAGAAGCTTTAGCCGCTAAGTCCGTCGCCTTAAAACGGCAGCTTGTGTTAAGGCAATGTGGCGCAGGAGGAGAGTAGCGATCAAGTCGGTGTGAAGAACCTTCACTACTCTGCTCACCTGCGCATTTATGGGCCGTTAGCTTCCCGCGTCTCACCACAGAAGTCGACTGAATTCGGAAAAAATCCTGTCACTCAAGCCTAACCTGCATATTCGCACCGCTATAACTTTGCCCATTCTTAAGCTACATCGCTGTGCTTTCAAGATCTACTAGATTTTCTTACTGACTACAAAACCCAGAAGTTGTATCTGGAAGGATTCAAGCTGTACGGAGCTATTGCGCTCCAAACACGCCCGCGCGTGTAATTTAGCACATCAAGCTCGATGTTCTCCGCGCCCTTACTCGCTCAGACTATATATCTCGCCACTCTAAGTGAAGCCGTTCAAATTGTTATCAAAAACTCGATCGAATGGTACCCAACTTGGCGAAATTTGAAAATATCGGATTTCGGTGACGTCATCGTCAGCGATCGTCAGCGCAGGCTCGGCTGAGCTGGTGCTCGTCCTCGATGGGAAATTGTCAAGAAATCAATTTTTCCGAAATTGGTCGAGATTGATACTGTTCGATAGAGCTTTTCGAGCTGAACAGAACCGTATTACTGAAAGTGTGACATACTCAAACATAGGCGCGCAAGGGCGGAAAAAGCTTTAACCGCTAAGTCCGTCGCCCTAAAACGGCAGCTTGGGTTAAGGCAATGTGGCGCAGGAGGAGAGTAGCGATCAAGTCGGTGTAAAGAACCTTTACTACTCTGCTTACCTACGCATATTTGGGCCGTTAGCTTTCCGCGTTTCACCGCAGTGGTCGACTGAATTCGGAAAAAATCCTGTCACTTAAGCCTAACCTGCATATTCGCACCGCTATAACTTTACCCGCTCTTAGGCAACGTCGCTGTGCTTTGGAGCGCTACTAGACCTTCTTACAGACTACAAAACCCAGAAGTTGTGGCTGGAAGGATTCAAGCAGGACGGAGCTATTGGGCTCCAAACACGCCCGCGCGTGTAATTTGGCACATCACGCTCGATGTTCTCCGCGCCCTTACTCGCTCAGACTATACACCTCGCCACTCTAAGTGAAACCGTTCAAATTGCTATCAAAAGCTCTATCGAATGTTACCCAACTTGGCGAAATTGGAAAACATCAGATTTCGGTGACGTCATCGCCAGCAGGCTCGGCAGAGCTGGTGCTCGTACTCGATGGGAAACTGTCAAGAAATCAATTTTTCCGAAGTTGGTCGAGATTGATATTGTTCGATAGAACTCTTCGAGCTGAACAGAACCGTATTACTGTAAGCGTCGAGTACTCAAATATAGGCGCGCAAGGGCGGAAAAAGCTTTAACCGCTAAGTCCGTCGCCCTAAAACGGCAGCTTGGGTTAAGGCAATGTGGCGCAGGAGGAGAGTAGCGATCAAGTCGGTGTGAAGAACCTTCACTACTCTGCTCCCCTGCGCATTTATGGGCCGTTAGCTTTCCGCGTTTCACCGCAGTGGTCGACTGAATTCGGAAAAAATCCTGTCACTCAAGCCTAACCTGCATATTCGCACCGCTATAACTTTGCCCATTCTTAAGCTACGTCGCTGTGCTTTAAAGAGCTGCTAGACTTTCTTACTGACTACAAAACCCTGAAGCTGTATCTGGAAGGATTCAAGCTGTACGGAGCTATTGGGCTCCAAACACGCCCGCGCGTGTAATTTGGCACATCACCCTCGATGTTCTCCGCGCCCTTACTCGCTCAGATTATACATCTCGCCACTCTAAGTGAAACCGTTCAAATTGTTATCAAAAGCTCTATCGAATGGTACCCAAATTGGCGAAATTTGAAAATATCAGATTTCGGTGACGTCATCGTCAGCAGGCTCGGCAGAGCTGGTGCTCGTACTCGATGGGAAATTGTCAAGAAATCAGTTTTTCCGAAATTGGTCGACATTAATACTGTTCGAAAGAGCTTTTCGAGCTGAACAGAACCGTATTACTGAAAGCGTCGAGTACTCAAATATGGGGGCGCAAGGGCGGAAGAAGCTTTAGCCGCTAAGTCCGTCGCCTTAAAACGGCAGCTTGTGTTAAGGCAATGTGGCGCAGGAGGAGAGTAGCGATCAAGTCGGTGTGAAGAACCTTCACTACTCTGCTCACCTGCGCATTTATGGGCCGTTAGCTTCCCGCGTCTCACCACAGAAGTCGACTGAATTCGGAAAAAATCCTGTCACTCAAGCCTAACCTGCATATTCGCACCGCTATAACTTTGCCCATTCTTAAGCTACATCGCTGTGCTTTCAAGATCTACTAGATTTTCTTACTGACTACAAAACCCAGAAGTTGTATCTGGAAGGATTCAAGCTGTACGGAGCTATTGCGCTCCAAACACGCCCGCGCGTGTAATTTAGCACATCAAGCTCGATGTTCTCCGCGCCCTTACTCGCTCAGACTATATATCTCGCCACTCTAAGTGAAACCGTTCAAATTGTTATCAAAAACTCGATCGAATGGTACCCAACTTGGCGAAATTTGAAAATATCGGATTTCGGTGACGTCATCGTCAGCGATCGTCAGCGCAGGCTCGGCTGAGCTGGTGCTCGTCCTCGATGGGAAATTGTCAAGAAATCAATTTTTCCGAAATTGGTCGAGATTGATACTGTTCGATAGAGCTTTTCGAGCTGAACAGAACCGTATTACTGAAAGTGTGACATACTCAAACATAGGCGCGCAAGGGCGGAAAAAGCTTTAACCGCTAAGTCCGTCGCCCTAAAACGGCAGCTTGGGTTAAGGCAATGTGGCGCAGGAGGAGAGTAGCGATCAAGTCGGTGTAAAGAACCTTTACTACTCTGCTTACCTACGCATATTTGGGCCGTTAGCTTTCCGCGTTTCACCGCAGTGGTCGACTGAATTCGGAAAAAATCCTGTCACTTAAGCCTAACCTGCATATTCGCACCGCTATAACTTTACCCGCTCTTAGGCAACGTCGCTGTGCTTTGGAGCGCTACTAGACCTTCTTACAGACTACAAAACCCAGAAGTTGTGGCTGGAAGGATTCAAGCAGGACGGAGCTATTGGGCTCCAAACACGCCCGCGCGTGTAATTTGGCACATCACGCTCGATGTTCTCCGCGCCCTTACTCGCTCAGACTATACACCTCGCCACTCTAAGTGAAACCGTTCAAATTGCTATCAAAAGCTCTATCGAATGTTACCCAACTTGGCGAAATTGGAAAACATCAGATTTCGGTGACGTCATCGCCAGCAGGCTCGGCAGAGCTGGTGCTCGTACTCGATGGGAAACTGTCAAGAAATCAATTTTTCCGAAGTTGGTCGAGATTGATATTGTTCGATAGAACTCTTCGAGCTGAACAGAACCGTATTACTGTAAGCGTCGAGTACTCAAATATAGGCGCGCAAGGGCGGAAAAAGCTTTAACCGCTAAGTCCGTCGCCCTAAAACGGCAGCTTGGGTTAAGGCAATGTGGCGCAGGAGGAGAGCAGCGATCAAGTCGGTGTGAAGAACCTTCACTACTCTGCTCCCCTGCGCATTTATGGGCCGTTAGCTTTCCGCGTTTCACCGCAGTGGTCGACTGAATTCGGAAAAAATCCTGTCACTCAAGCCTAACCTGCATATTCGCACCGCTATAACTTTGCCCATTCTTAAGCTACGTCGCTGTGCTTTAAAGAGCTGCTAGACTTTCTTACTGACTACAAAACCCTGAAGCTGTATCTGGAAGGATTCAAGCTGTACGGAGCTATTGGGCTCCAAACACGCCCGCGCGTGTAATTTGGCACATCACCCTCGATGTTCTCCGCGCCCTTACTCGCTCAGATTATACATCTCGCCACTCTAAGTGAAACCGTTCAAATTGTTATCAAAAGCTCTATCGAATGGTACCCAAATTGGCGAAATTTGAAAATATCAGATTTCGGTGACGTCATCGTCAGCAGGCTCGGCAGAGCTGGTGCTCGTACTCGATGGGAAATTGTCAAGAAATCAGTTTTTCCGAAATTGGTCGACATTAATACTGTTCGATAGAGCTTTTCGAGCTGAACAGAACCGTATTACTGAATGTGTGACATACTCAAATATAGGCGCGCAAGGGCGGAAAAAGCTTTAACCGCTAAGTCCGTCGCCCTAAAACGGCAGCTTGGGTTAAGGCAATGTGGCGCAGGAGGAGAGTAGCGATCAAGTCGGTGTGAAGAACCTTCACTACTCTGCTCACATGCGCATTTATGGGCCGTTAGCTTTCCGCGTTTCACCGCAGTGGTCGACTGAATTCGGAAAAAATCCTGTCACTCAAGCCTAACCTGCATATTCGCACCGCTATAACTTTACCCGCTCTTAGGCAACGTCGCTGTGCTTTGGAGCTCTACTAGACCTTCTTACACACTACAAAACCCAGAAGTTGTATCTGGAAGGATTCAAGCTGTACGGAGCTATTGCGCTCCAAACACGCCCGCGCGTGTAATTTAGCACATCAAGCTCGATGTTCTCCGCGCCCTTACTCACTCAGATTATACATCTCGCCACTCTAAGTGAAACCGTTCAAATTGTTATCAAAAGCTCTATCGAATGGTACCCAAATTGGCGAAATTTGAAAATATCAGATTTCGGTGACGTCATCGTCAGCAGGCTCGGCAGAGCTTGTGCTCGTACTCGATGGGAAACTGTCAAGAAATCAATTTTTCCGAAGTTGGTCGAGATTGATACTGTTCGATAGAACTCTTCGAGCTGAACAGAACCGTATTACTGTAAGCGTCGAGTACTCAAATATAGGCGCGCAAGGGCGGAAAAAGCTTTAACCGCTAAGTCCGTCGCCCTAAAACGGCAGCTTGGGTTAAGGCAATGTGGCGCAGGAGGAGAGTAGCGATCAAGTCGGTGTGAAGAACCTTCACTACTCTGCTTACCTACTCATATTTGGGCCGTTAGCTTTCCGCGTTTCACCGCAGTGGTCGACTGAATTCGGAAAAAATCCTGTCACTCAAGTTTAACCTGTATATTTGCACCGCTATAACTTTACCCGCTCTTAGGCAACGTCGCTGTGCTTTGGAGCGCTACTAGACCTTCTTACACACTACAAAACCCAGAAGTTGTATCTGGAAGGATTCAAGCTGTACGGAGCTATTGCGCTCCAAACACGCCCGCGCGTGTAATTTAGCACATCAAGCTCGATGTTCTCCGCGCCCTTACTCGCTCAGATTATACATCTCGCCACTCTAAGTGAAACCGTTCAAATTGTTATCAAAAGCTCTATCGAATGGTACCCAAATTGGCGAAATTTGAAAATATCAGATTTCGGTGACGTCATCGTCAGCAGGCTCGGCAGAGCTGGTGCTCGTACTCGATGGGAAATTGTCAAGAAATCAGTTTTTCCGAAATTGGTCGACATTAATACTGTTCGAAAGAGCTTTTCGAGCTGAACAGAACCGTATTACTGAAAGCGTCGAGTACTCAAATATGGGGGCGCAAGGGCGGAAGAAGCTTTAGCCGCTAAGTCCGTCGCCTTAAAACGGCAGCTTGTGTTAAGGCAATGTGGCGCAGGAGGAGAGTAGCGATCAAGTCGGTGTGAAGAACCTTCACTACTCTGCTCACCTGCGCATTTATGGGCCGTTAGCTTCCCGCGTCTCACCACAGAAGTCGACTGAATTCGGAAAAAATCCTGTCACTCAAGCCTAACCTGCATATTCGCACCGCTATAACTTTGCCCATTCTTAAGCTACGTCGCTGTGCTTTCAAGATCTACTAGACCTTCTTACAGACTACAAAACCCAGAAGTTGTGGCTAGAAGGATTCAAGCAGGACGGAGCTATTGGGCTCCAAACACGCCCGCGCGTGTAATTTGGCACATCACGCTCGATGTTCTCCGCGCCCTTACTCGCTCAGACTATACACCTCGCCACTCTAAGTGAAACCGTTCAAATTGCTATCAAAAGCTCTATCGAATGGTACCCAAATTGGCGAAATTTGAAAATATCAGATTTCGGTGACGTCATCGTCAGCAGGCTCGGCAGAGCTGGTGCTCGTACTCGATGGGAAACTGTCAAGAAATCAATTTTTCCGAAGTTGGTCGAGATTGATACTGTTCGATAGAACTTTTCGAGCTGAACAGAACCGTATTACTGTAAGCGTCGAGTACTCAAATATGGGGGCGCAAGGGCGGAAAAAGCTTTAACCGCTAAGTCCGTCGCCCTAAAACGGCAGCTTGGGTTAAGGCAATGTGGCGCAGGAGGAGAGTAGCGATCAAGTCGGTGTGAAGAACCTTCACTACTCTGCTCCCCTGCGCATTTATGGGCCGTTAGATTTCCGCGTTTCACCGTAGTGGTCGACTGAATTCGGAAAAAATCCTGTCACTCAAGCCTAACCTGCATATTCGCACCGCTATAACTTTGCCCATTCTTAAGCTACGTCGCTGTGCTTTAAAGAGCTGCTAGACTTTCTTACTGACTACAAAACCCTGAAGCTGTATCTGGAAGGATTCAAGCTGTACGGAGCTATTGGGCTCCAAACACGCCCGCGCGTGTAATTTGGCACATCACCCTCGATGTTCTCCGCGCCCTTACTCGCTCAGACTATACACCTCGCCACTATAAGTGAAACCGTTCAAATTGCTATAAAAAGCTCTATCGAATGTTACCCAACTTGGCGAAATTTCAAAATATTGGATTTCGGTGACGTCATCGTCAGCGCAGGCTCGGCAGAGCTGGTGCTCGTACTCGATGGGAAATTGTCAAGAAATCAGTTTTTCCGAAATTGGTCGACATTAATACTGTTCGATAGAGCTTTTCGAGCTGAACAGAACCGTATTACTGAAAGTGTGACATACTCAAACATAGGCGCGCAAGGGCGGAAAAAGCTTTAACCGCTAAGTCCGTCGCCCTAAAACGGCAGCTTGGGTTAAGGCAATGTGGCGCAGGAGGAGAGTAGCGATCAAGTCGGTGTAAAGAACCTTTACTACTCTGCTTACCTACGCATATTTGGGCCGTTAGCTTTCCGCGTTTCACCGCAGTGGTCGACTGAATTCGGAAAAAATCCTGTCACTCAAGCCTAACCTGCATATTCGCACCGCTATAACTTTACCCGCTCTTAGGCAACGTCGCCGTACTTTGGAGCGCTACTAGACTTTCTTACTGACTACGAAACCTAGAAGCTGTAGCTGGAACGATTCAAGCTGGACGGAGCTATTGTGCTCCAAACACGCCCGCGCGTGTAATTTGGCACATCACGCTCGATGTTCTCCGCGCCCTTACTCGCTCAGACTATATATCTCGCCACTCTAAGTGAAACCGTTCAAATTGTTATCAAAAACTCGATCGAATGGTACCCAACTTGGCGAAATTTGAAAACATCGGATTTCGGTGACGTCATCGTCAGCGATCGTCAGCGCAGGCTCGGCAGAGCTGGTGCTCGTCCTCGATGGGAAATTGTCAAGAAATCAATTTTTCCGAAATTGGTCGAGATTGATACTGTTCGATAGAACTCTTCGAGCTGAACAGAACCGTATTACTGTAAGCGTCGAGTACTCAAATATGGGGGCGCAAGGGCGGAAAAAGCTTTAACCGCTAAGTCCGTCGCCCTAAAACGGCAGCTTGGGTTAAGGCAATGTGGCGCAGGAGGAGAGTAGCGATCAAGTCGGTGTGAAGAACCTTCACTACTCTGCTCCCCTGCGCATTTATGGGCCGTTAGATTTCCGCGTTTCACCGTAGTGGTCGACTGAATTCGGAAAAAATCCTGTCACTCAAGCCTAACCTGCATATTCGCACCGCTATAACTTTGCCCATTCTTAAGCTACGTCGCTGTGCTTTAAAGAGCTGCTAGACTTTCTTACTGACTACAAAACCCTGAAGCTGTATCTGGAAGGATTCAAGCTGTACGGAGCTATTGGGCTCCAAACACGCCCGCGCGTGTAATTTGGCACATCACCCTCGATGTTCTCCGCGCCCTTACTCGCTCAGACTATACACCTCGCCACTATAAGTGAAACCGTTCAAATTGCTATAAAAAGCTCTATCGAATGTTACCCAACTTGGCGAAATTTCAAAATATTGGATTTCGGTGACGTCATCGTCAGCGCAGGCTCGGCAGAGCTGGTGCTCGTACTCGATGGGAAATTGTCAAGAAATCAGTTTTTCCGAAATTGGTCGACATTAATACTGTTCGATAGAGCTTTTCGAGCTGAACAGAACCGTATTACTGAAAGTGTGACATACTCAAACATAGGCGCGCAAGGGCGGAAAAAGCTTTAACCGCTAAGTCCGTCGCCCTAAAACGGCAGCTTGGGTTAAGGCAATGTGGCGCAGGAGGAGAGTAGCGATCAAGTCGGTGTAAAGAACCTTTACTACTCTGCTTACCTACGCATATTTGGGCCGATAGCTTTCCGCGTTTCACCGCAGTGGTCGACTGAATTCGGAAAAAATCCTGTCACTCAAGCCTAACCTGCATATTCGCACCGCTATAACTTTACCCGCTCTTAGGCAACGTCGCCGTACTTTGGAGCGCTACTAGACTTTCTTACTGACTACGAAACCTAGAAGCTGTAGCTGGAACGATTCAAGCTGGACGGAGCTATTGTGCTCCAAACACGCCCGCGCGTGTAATTTGGCACATCACGCTCGATGTTCTCCGCGCCCTTACTCGCTCAGACTATATATCTCGCCACTCTAAGTGAAACCGTTCAAATTGTTATCAAAAACTCGATCGAATGGTACCCAACTTGGCGAAATTTGAAAACATCGGATTTCGGTGACGTCATCGTCAGCGATCGTCAGCGCAGGCTCGGCAGAGCTGGTGCTCGTCCTCGATGGGAAATTGTCAAGAAATCAATTTTTCCGAAATTGGTCGAGATTGATACTGTTCGATAGAACTCTTCGAGCTGAACAGAACCGTATTACTGTAAGCGCCGAGTACTCAAATATGGGGGGCGCAAGGGCGGAAGAAGCTTTAGCCGCTAAGTCCGTCGCCTTAAAACGGCAGCTTGGGTTAAGGCAATGTGGCGCAGGAGGAGAGTAGCGATCAAGTCGGTGTGAAGAACCTTCACTACTCTGCTCACCTACGCATTTATGGGCCGTTAGCTTCCCGCGTCCCACCACAGAAGTCGACTGAATTCGGAAAAAATCCTGTCACTCAAGCCTAACCTGCATATTCGCACCGCTATAACTTTGCCCATTCTTAAGCTACATCGCTGTGCTTTCAAGATCTACTAGATTTTCTTACTGACTACAAAACCCATAAGCTGTAGCTGGAACGATTCAAGCTGGACGGAGCTATTGCGCTCCAAACACGCCCGCGCGTGTAATTTAGCACATCAAGCTCGATGTTCTCCGCGCCCTTACTCGCTCAGATTATACATCTCGCCACTATAAGTGAAACCGTTCAAATTGCTATAAAAAGCTCTATCGAATGGTACCCAAATTGGCGAAATTTGAAAATATCAGATTTCGGTGACGTCATCGTCAGCAGGCTCGGCAGAGCTGGTGCTCGTACTCGATGGGAAATTGTCAAGAAATCAGTTTTTCCGAAATTGGTCGACATTAATACTGTTCGATAGAGCTTTTCGAGCTGAACAGAACCGTATTACTGAAAGTGTGACATACTCAAACATAGGCGCGCAAGGGCGGAAAAAGCTTTAACCGCTAAGTCCGTCGCCCTAAAACGGCAGCTTGGGTTAAGGCAATGTGGCGCAGGAGGAGAGTAGCGATCAAGTCGGTGTAAAGAACCTTTACTACTCTGCTTACCTACGCATATTTGGGCCGTTAGCTTTCCGCGTTTCACCGCAGTGGTCGACTGAATTCGGAAAAAATCCTGTCACTCAAGCCTAACCTGCATATTCGCACCGCTATAACTTTACCCGCTCTTAGGCAACGTCGCTGTGCTTTGGAGCGCTACTAGACCTTCTTACACACTACAAAACCCAGAAGTTGTATCTGGAAGGATTCAAGCTGTACGGAGCTATTGCGCTCCAAACACGCCCGCGCGTGTAATTTAGCACATCAAGCTCGATGTTCTCCGCGCCCTTACTCACTCAGATTATACATCTCGCCACTCTAAGTGAAACCGTTCAAATTGTTATCAAAAGCTCTATCGAATGGTACCCAAATTGGCGAAATTTGAAAATATCAGATTTCGGTGACGTCATCGTCAGCAGGCTCGGCAGAGCTGGTGCTCGTACTCGATGGGAAACTGTCAAGAAATCAATTTTTCCGAAGTTGGTCGAGATTGATACTGTTCGATAGAACTCTTCGAGCTGAACAGAACCGTATTACTGTAAGCGTCGAGTACTCAAATATAGGCGCGCAAGGGCGGAAAAAGCTTTAACCGCTAAGTCCGTCGCCCTAAAACGGCAGCTTGGGTTAAGGCAATGTGGCGCAGGAGGAGAGTAGCGATCAAGTCGGTGTGAAGAACCTTCACTACTCTGCTTACCTATTCATATTTGGGCCGTTAGCTTTCCGCGTTTCACCGCAGTGGTCGACTGAATTCGGAAAAAATCCTGTCACTCAAGTTTAACCTGTATATTTGCACCGCTATAACTTTACCCGCTCTTAGGCAACGTCGCTGTGCTTTGGAGCGCTACTAGACCTTCTTACACACTACAAAACCCAGAAGTTGTATCTGGAAGGATTCAAGCTGTACGGAGCTATTGCGCTCCAAACACGCCCGCGCGTGTAATTTAGCACATCAAGCTCGATGTTCTCCGCGCCCTTACTCGCTCAGATTATACATCTCGCCACTCTAAGTGAAACCGTTCAAATTGTTATCAAAAGCTCTATCGAATGGTACCCAAATTGGCGAAATTTGAAAATATCAGATTTCGGTGACGTCATCGTCAGCAGGCTCGGCAGAGCTGGTGCTCGTACTCGATGGGAAATTGTCAAGAAATCAGTTTTTCCGAAATTGGTCGACATTAATACTGTTCGAAAGAGCTTTTCGAGCTGAACAGAACCGTATTACTGAAAGCGTCGAGTACTCAAATATGGGGGCGCAAGGGCGGAAGAAGCTTTAGCCGCTAAGTCCGTCGCCTTAAAACGGCAGCTTGTGTTAAGGCAATGTGGCGCAGGAGGAGAGTAGCGATCAAGTCGGTGTGAAGAACCTTCACTACTCTGCTCACCTGCGCATTTATGGGCCGTTAGCTTCCCGCGTCTCACCACAGAAGTCGACTGAATTCGGAAAAAATCCTGTCACTCAAGCCTAACCTGCATATTCGCACCGCTATAACTTTGCCCATTCTTAAGCTACGTCGCTGTGCTTTCAAGATCTACTAGACCTTCTTACAGACTACAAAACCCAGAAGTTGTGGCTAGAAGGATTCAAGCAGGACGGAGCTATTGGGCTCCAAACACGCCCGCGCGTGTAATTTGGCACATCACGCTCGATGTTCTCCGCGCCCTTACTCGCTCAGACTATACACCTCGCCACTCTAAGTGAAACCGTTCAAATTGCTATCAAAAGCTCTATCGAATGGTACCCAAATTGGCGAAATTTGAAAATATCAGATTTCGGTGACGTCATCGTCAGCAGGCTCGGCAGAGCTGGTGCTCGTACTCGATGGGAAACTGTCAAGAAATCAATTTTTCCGAAGTTGGTCGAGATTGATACTGTTCGATAGAACTTTTCGAGCTGAACAGAACCGTATTACTGTAAGCGTCGAGTACTCAAATATGGGGGCGCAAGGGCGGAAAAAGCTTTAACCGCTAAGTCCGTCGCCCTAAAACGGCAGCTTGGGTTAAGGCAATGTGGCGCAGGAGGAGAGTAGCGATCAAGTCGGTGTGAAGAACCTTCACTACTCTGCTCCCCTGCGCATTTATGGGCCGTTAGCTTTCCGCGTTTCACCGTAGTGGTCGACTGAATTCGGAAAAAATCCTGTCACTCAAGCCTAACCTGCATATTCGCACCGCTATAACTTTGCCCATTCTTAAGCTACGTCGCTGTGCTTTAAAGAGCTGCTAGACTTTCTTACTGACTACAAAACCCTGAAGCTGTATCTGGAAGGATTCAAGCTGTACGGAGCTATTGGGCTCCAAACACGCCCGCGCGTGTAATTTGGCACATCACCCTCGATGTTCTCCGCGCCCTTACTCGCTCAGACTATACACCTCGCCACTATAAGTGAAACCGTTCAAATTGCTATAAAAAGCTCTATCGAATGTTACCCAACTTGGCGAAATTTCAAAATATTGGATTTCGGTGACGTCATCGTCAGCGCAGGCTCGGCAGAGCTGGTGCTCGTACTCGATGGGAAATTGTCAAGAAATCAGTTTTTCCGAAATTGGTCGACATTAATACTGTTCGATAGAGCTTTTCGAGCTGAACAGAACCGTATTACTGAAAGTGTGACATACTCAAACATAGGCGCGCAAGGGCGGAAAAAGCTTTAACCGCTAAGTCCGTCGCCCTAAAACGGCAGCTTGGGTTAAGGCAATGTGGCGCAGGAGGAGAGTAGCGATCAAGTCGGTGTAAAGAACCTTTACTACTCTGCTTACCTACGCATATTTGGGCCGTTAGCTTTCCGCGTTTCACCGCAGTGGTCGACTGAATTCGGAAAAAATCCTGTCACTCAAGCCTAACCTGCATATTCGCACCGCTATAACTTTACCCGCTCTTAGGCAACGTCGCCGTACTTTGGAGCGCTACTAGACTTTCTTACTGACTACGAAACCTAGAAGCTGTAGCTGGAACGATTCAAGCTGGACGGAGCTATTGTGCTCCAAACACGCCCGCGCGTGTAATTTGGCACATCACGCTCGATGTTCTCCGCGCCCTTACTCGCTCAGACTATATATCTCGCCACTCTAAGTGAAACCGTTCAAATTGTTATCAAAAACTCGATCGAATGGTACCCAACTTGGCGAAATTTGAAAACATCGGATTTCGGTGACGTCATCGTCAGCGATCGTCAGCGCAGGCTCGGCAGAGCTGGTGCTCGTCCTCGATGGGAAATTGTCAAGAAATCAATTTTTCCGAAATTGGTCGAGATTGATACTGTTCGATAGAACTCTTCGAGCTGAACAGAACCGTATTACTGAAAGTGTGACATACTCAAACATAGGCGCGCAAGGGCGGAAAAAGCTTTAACCGCTAAGTCCGTCGCCCTAAAACGGCAGCTTGGGTTAAGGCAATGTGGCGCAGGAGGAGAGTAGCGATCAAGTCGGTGTAAAGAACCTTTACTACTCTGCTTACCTACGCATATTTGGGCCGTTAGCTTTCCGCGTTTCACCGCAGTGGTCGACTGAATTCGGAAAAAATCCTGTCACTCAAGCCTAACCTGCATATTCGCACCGCTATAACTTTACCCGCTCTTAGGCAACGTCGCCGTACTTTGGAGCGCTACTAGACTTTCTTACTGACTACGAAACCTAGAAGCTGTAGCTGGAACGATTCAAGCTGGACGGAGCTATTGTGCTCCAAACACGCCCGCGCGTGTAATTTGGCACATCACGCTCGATGTTCTCCGCGCCCTTACTCGCTCAGACTATATATCTCGCCACCCTAAGTGAAACCGTTCAAATTGTTATCAAAAACTCGATCGAATGGTACCCATCTTGGCGAAATTTGAAAACATCGGATTTCGGTGACGTCATCGTCAGCGATCGTCAGCGCAGGCTCGGCAGAGCTGGTGCTCGTCCTCGATGGGAAATTGTCAAGAAATCAATTTTTCCGAAATTGGTCGAGATTGATACTGTTCGATAGAACTCTTCGAGCTGAACAGAACCGTATTACTGTAAGCGCCGAGTACTCAAATATGGGGGGCGCAAGGGCGGAAGAAGCTTTAGCCGCTAAGTCCGTCGCCTTAAAACGGCAGCTTGGGTTAAGGCAATGTGGCGCAGGAGGAGAGTAGCGATCAAGTCGGTGTGAAGAACCTTCACTACTCTGCTCACCTACGCATTTATGGGCCGTTAGCTTCCCGCGTCCCACCACAGAAGTCGACTGAATTCGGAAAAAATCCTGTCACTCAAGCCTAACCTGCATATTCGCACCGCTATAACTTTACCCGCTCTTAAGCTACGTCGCCGTACTTTGGAGCGCTACTAGACTTTCTTACTTACTACGAAACCTAGAAGCTGTAGCTGGAACGATTCAAGCTGGACGGAGCTATTGGGCTCCAAACACGTCCGCGCGTGTAATTTGGCACATCACGCTCGATGTTCTCCGCGCCCTTACTCGCTCAGATTATACATCTCGCCACTATAAGTGAAACCGTTCAAATTGCTATAAAAAGCTCTATCGAATGTTACCCAACTTGGCGAAATTTCAAAATATTGGATTTCGGTGACGTCATCGTCAGCGCAGGCTCGGCAGAGCTGGTGCTCGTACTCGATGGGAAATTGTCAAGAAATCAGTTTTTCCGAAATTGGTCGACATTAACACTGTTCGATAGAGCTTTTCGAGCTGAACAGAACCGTATTACTGTAAGCGTCGAGTACTCAAATATAGGCGCGCAAGGGCGGAAAAAGCTTTAACCGCTAAGTCCGTCGCCCTAAAACGGCAGCTTGGGTTAAGGCAATGTGGCGCAGTAGGAGAGTAGCGATCAAGTCGGTGTAAAGAACCTTTACTACTCTGCTTACCTACGCATATTTGGGCCGTTAGCTTTCCGCGTTTCACCGCAGTGGTCGACTGAATTCGGAAAAAATCCTGTCACTCAAGCCTAACCTGCATATTCGCACCGCTATAACTTTACCCGCTCTTAGGCAACGTCGCTGTGCTTTGGAGCGCTACTAGACCTTCTTACAGACTACAAAACCCAGAAGTTGTCGCTGGAAGGATTCAAGCAGGACGGAGCTATTGCGCTCCAAACACGCCCGCGCGTGTAATTTAGCACATCAAGCTCGATGTTCTCCGCGCCCTTACTCGCTCAGATTATACATCTCGCCACTATAAGTGAAACCGTTCAAATTGCTATAAAAAGCTCTATCGAATGTTACCCAACTTGGCGAAATTTCAAAATATTGGATTTCGGTGACGTCATCGTCAGCGATCGTCAGCGCAGGCTCGGCAGAGCTGGTGCTCGTCCTCGATGGGAAATTGTCAAGAAATCAATTTTTCCGAAATTGGTCGAGATTGATACTGTTCGATAGAACTCTTCGAGCTGAACAGAACCGTATTACTGTAAGCGCCGAGTACTCAAATATGGGGGGCGCAAGGGCGGAAAAAGCTTTAACCGCTAAGTCCGTCGCCCTAAAACGGCAGCTTGGGTTAAGGCAATGTGGCGCAGGAGGAGAGTAGCGATCAAGTCGGTGTAAAGAACCTTTACTACTCTGCTTACCTACGCATATTTGGGCCGTTAGCTTTCCGCGTTTCACCGCAGTGGTCGACTGAATTCGGAAAAAATCCTGTCACTCAAGCCTAACCTGCATATTCGCACCGCTATAACTTTACCCGCTCTTAGGCAACGTCGCTGTGCTTTGGAGCGCTACTAGACCTTCTTACAGACTACAAAACCCAGAAGTTGTCGCTGGAAGGATTCAAGCAGGACGGAGCTATTGCGCTCCAAACACGCCCGCGCGTGTAATTTAGCACATCAAGCTCGATGTTCTCCGCGCCCTTACTCGCTCAGATTATACATCTCGCCACTATAAGTGAAACCGTTCAAATTGCTATAAAAAGCTCTATCGAATGTTACCCAACTTGGCGAAATTTCAAAATATTGGATTTCGGTGACGTCATCGTCAGCGCAGGCTCGGCAGAGCTGGTGCTCGTACTCGATGGGAAATTGTCAAGAAATCAGTTTTTCCGAAATTGGTCGACATTAATACTGTTCGATAGAGCTTTTCGAGCTGAACAGAACCGTATTACTGTAAGCGTCGAGTACTCAAATATAGGCGCGCAAGGGCGGAAAAAGCTTTAACCGCTAAGTCCGTCGCCCTAAAACGGCAGCTTGGGTTAAGGCAATGTGGCGCAGTAGGAGAGTAGCGATCAAGTCGGTGTGAAGAACCTTCACTACTCTGCTCACATACGCATTTATGGGCCGTTAGCTTCCCGCGTCCCACCACAGAAGTCGACTGAATTCGGAAAAAATCCTGTCACTCAAGCCTAACCTGCATATTCGCACCGCTATAACTTTACCCGCTCTTAAGCTACGTCGCCGTACTTTGGAGCGCTACTAGACCTTCTTACAGACTACAAAACCCAGAAGTTGTCGCTGGAAGGATTCAAGCAGGACGGAGCTATTGCGCTCCAAACACGTCCGCGCGTGTAATTTGGCACATCACGCTCGATGTTCTCCGCGCCCTTACTCGCTCAGACTATATATCTCGCCACTCTAAGTGAAACCGTTCAAATTGTTATCAAAAACTCGATCGAATGGTACCCAACTTGGCGAAATTTGAAAATATCGGATTTCGGTGACGTCATCGTCAGCGATCGTCAGCGCAGGCTCGGCTGAGCTGGTGCTCGTCCTCGATGGGAAATTGTCAAGAAATCAATTTTTCCGAAATTGGTCGAGATTGATACTGTTCGATAGAACTCTTCGAGCTGAACAGAACCGTATTACTGTAAGCGCCGAGTACTCAAATATGGGGGGCGCAAGGGCGGAAGAAGCTTTAGCCGCTAAGTCCGTCGCCTTAAAACGGCAGCTTGGGTTAAGGCAATGTGGCGCAGGAGGAGAGTAGCGATCGAGTCGTTGTGAAGAACCTTCACTACTCTGCTCACCTACGCATTTATGGGCCGTTAGCTTCCCGCGTCCCACCACAGAAGTCGACTGAATTCGGAAAAAATCCTGTCACTCAAGCCTAACCTGCATATTCGCACCGCTATAACTTTACCCGCTCTTAGGCAACGTCGCTGTGCTTTGGAGCGCTACTAGACCTTCTTACAGACTACGAAACCTAGAAGCTGTAGCTGGAACGATTCAAGCTGGACGGAGCTATTGGGCTCCAAACACGTCCGCGCGTGTAATTTGGCACATCACGCTCGATGTTCTCCGCGCCCTTACTCGCTCAGACTATATATCTCGCCACTCTAAGTGAAACCGTTCAAATTGTTATCAAAAACTCGATCGAATGGTACCCAACTTGGCGAAATTTGAAAATATCGGATTTCGGTGACGTCATCGTCAGCGATCGTCAGCGCAGGCTCGGCAGAGCTGGTGCTCGTCCTCGATGGGAAATTGTCAAGAAATCAATTTTTCCGAAATTGGTCGACATTAATACTGTTCGATAGAGCTTTTCGAGCTGAACAGAACCGTATTACTGTAAGCGTCGAGTACTCAAATATAGGCGCGCAAGGGCGGAAAAAGCTTTAACCGCTAAGTCCGTCGCCCTAAAACGGCAGCTTGGGTTAAGGCAATGTGGCGCAGTAGGAGAGTAGCGATCAAGTCGGTGTAAAGAACCTTTACTACTCTGCTTACCTACGCATATTTGGGCCGTTAGCTTTCCGCGTTTCACCGCAGTGGTCGACTGAATTCGGAAAAAATCCTGTCACTCAAGCCTAACCTGCATATTCGCACCGCTATAACTTTACCCGCTCTTAGGCAACGTCGCTGTGCTTTGGAGCGCTACTAGACCTTCTTACAGACTACAAAACCCAGAAGTTGTCGCTGGAAGGATTCAAGCAGGACGGAGCTATTGCGCTCCAAACACGCCCGCGCGTGTAATTTAGCACATCAAGCTCGATGTTCTCCGCGCCCTTACTCGCTCAGATTATACATCTCGCCACTATAAGTGAAACCGTTCAAATTGCTATAAAAAGCTCTATCGAATGTTACCCAACTTGGCGAAATTTCAAAACATTGGATTTCGGTGACGTCATCGTCAGCGCAGGCTCGGCAGAGCTGGTGCTCGTACTCGATGGGAAATTGTCAAGAAATCAGTTTTTCCGAAATTGGTCGACATTAATACTGTTCGATAGAGCTTTTCGAGCTGAACAGAACCGTATTACTGAAAGTGTGACATACTCAAACATAGGCGCGCAAGGGCGGAAAAAGCTTTAACCGCTAAGTCCGTCGCCCTAAAACGGCAGCTTGGGTTAAGGCAATGTGGCGCAGGAGGAGAGTAGCGATCAAGTCGGTGTAAAGAACCTTTACTACTCTGCTTACCTACGCATATTTGGGCCGTTAGCTTTCCGCGTTTCACCGCAGTGGTCGACTGAATTCGGAAAAAATCCTGTCACTCAAGCCTAACCTGCATATTCGCACCGCTATAACTTTACCCGCTCTTAGGCAACGTCGCTGTGCTTTGGAGCGCTACTAGACCTTCTTACAGACTACAAAACCCAGAAGTTGTCGCTGGAAGGATTCAAGCAGGACGGAGCTATTGCGCTCCAAACACGCCCGCGCGTGTAATTTAGCACATCAAGCTCGATGTTCTCCGCGCCCTTACTCGCTCAGATTATACATCTCGCCACTATAAGTGAAACCGTTCAAATTGCTATAAAAAGCTCTATCGAATGTTACCCAACTTGGCGAAATTTCAAAATATTGGATTTCGGTGACGTCATCGTCAGCGCAGGCTCGGCAGAGCTGGTGCTCGTACTCGATGGGAAATTGTCAAGAAATCAGTTTTTCCGAAATTGGTCGACATTAATACTGTTCGATAGAGCTTTTCGAGCTGAACAGAACCGTATTACTGTAAGCGTCGAGTACTCAAATATAGGCGCGCAAGGGCGGAAAAAGCTTTAACCGCTAAGTCCGTCGCCCTAAAACGGCAGCTTGGGTTAAGGCAATGTGGCGCAGTAGGAGAGTAGCGATCAAGTCGGTGTGAAGAACCTTCACTACTCTGCTCACCTACGCATTTATGGGCCGTTAGCTTCCCGCGTCCCACCACAGAAGTCGACTGAATTCGGAAAAAATCCTGTCACTCAAGCCTAACCTGCATATTCGCACCGCTATAACTTTACCCGCTCTTAAGCTACGTCGCCGTACTTTGGAGCGCTACTAGACCTTCTTACAGACTACAAAACCCAGAAGTTGTCGCTGGAAGGATTCAAGCAGGACGGAGCTATTGCGCTCCAAACACGCCCGCGCGTGTAATTTAGCACATCAAGCTCGATGTTCTCCGCGCCCTTACTCGCTCAGATTATACATCTCGCCACTGTAAGTGAAACCGTTCAAATTGCTATAAAAAGCTCTATCGAATGGTACCCAAATTGGCGAAATTTGAAAATATCAGATTTCGGTGACGTCATCGTCAGCAGGCTCGGCAGAGCTGGTGCTCGTACTCGATGGGAAATTGTCAAGAAATCAATTTTTCCGAAATTGGTCGAGATTGATACTGTTCGATAGAACTCTTCGAGCTGAACAGAACCGTATTACTGAAAGTGTGACATACTCAAACATAGGCGCGCAAGGGCGGAAAAAGCTTTAACCGCTAAGTCCGTCGCCCTAAAACGGCAGCTTGGGTTAAGGCAATGTGGCGCAGGAGGAGAGTAGCGATCAAGTCGGTGTAAAGAACCTTTACTACTCTGCTTACCTACGCATATTTGGGCCGTTAGCTTTCCGCGTTTCACCGCAGTGGTCGACTGAATTCGGAAAAAATCCTGTCACTCAAGCCTAACCTGCATATTCGCACCGCTATAACTTTACCCGCTCTTAGGCAACGTCGCCGTACTTTGGAGCGCTACTAGACTTTCTTACTGACTACGAAACCTAGAAGCTGTAGCTGGAACGATTCAAGCTGGACGGAGCTATTGTGCTCCAAACACGCCCGCGCGTGTAATTTGGCACATCACGCTCGATGTTCTCCGCGCCCTTACTCGCTCAGACTATATATCTCGCCACTGTAAGTGAAACCGTTCAAATTGCTATAAAAAGCTCTATCGAATGGTACCCAAATTGGCGAAATTTGAAAATATCAGATTTCGGTGACGTCATCGTCAGCAGGCTCGGCAGAGCTGGTGCTCGTACTCGATGGGAAATTGTCAAGAAATCAGTTTTTCCGAAATTGGTCGACATTAATACTGTTCGATAGAGCTTTTCGAGCTGAACAGAACCGTATTACTGAAAGTGTGACATACTCAAACATAGGCGCGCAAGGGCGGAAAAAGCTTTAACCGCTAAGTCCGTCGCCCTAAAACGGCAGCTTGGGTTAAGGCAATGTGGCGCAGGAGGAGAGTAGCGATCAAGTCGGTGTAAAGAACCTTTACTACTCTGCTTACCTACGCATATTTGGGCCGTTAGCTTTCCGCGTTTCACCGCAGTGGTCGACTGAATTCGGAAAAAATCCTGTCACTCAAGCCTAACCTGCATATTCGCACCGCTATAACTTTACCCGCTCTTAGGCAACGTCGCCGTACTTTGGAGCGCTACTAGACTTTCTTACTGACTACGAAACCTAGAAGCTGTAGCTGGAACGATTCAAGCTGGACGGAGCTATTGTGCTCCAAACACGCCCGCGCGTGTAATTTGGCACATCACGCTCGATGTTCTCCGCGCCCTTACTCGCTCAGACTATATATCTCGCCACCCTAAGTGAAACCGTTCAAATTGTTATCAAAAACTCGATCGAATGGTACCCATCTTGGCGAAATTTGAAAACATCGGATTTCGGTGACGTCATCGTCAGCGATCGTCAGCGCAGGCTCGGCAGAGCTGGTGCTCGTCCTCGATGGGAAATTGTCAAGAAATCAATTTTTCCGAAATTGGTCGAGATTGATACTGTTCGATAGAACTCTTCGAGCTGAACAGAACCGTATTACTGTAAGCGCCGAGTACTCAAATATGGGGGGCGCAAGGGCGGAAGAAGCTTTAGCCGCTAAGTCCGTCGCCTTAAAACGGCAGCTTGGGTTAAGGCAATGTGGCGCAGGAGGAGAGTAGCGATCAAGTCGGTGTGAAGAACCTTCACTACTCTGCTCACCTACGCATTTATGGGCCGTTAGCTTCCCGCGTCCCACCACAGAAGTCGACTGAATTCGGAAAAAATCCTGTCACTCAAGCCTAACCTGCATATTCGCACCGCTATAACTTTACCCGCTCTTAAGCTACGTCGCCGTACTTTGGAGCGCTACTAGAATTTCTTACTTACTACGAAACCTAGAAGCTGTAGCTGGAACGATTCAAGCTGGACGGAGCTATTGGGCTCCAAACACGTCCGCGCGTGTAATTTGGCACATCACGCTCGATGTTCTCCGCGCCCTTACTCGCTCAGATTATACATCTCGCCACTATAAGTGAAACCGTTCAAATTGCTATAAAAAGCTCTATCGAATGTTACCCAACTTGGCGAAATTTCAAAATATTGGATTTCGGTGACGTCATCGTCAGCGCAGGCTCGGCAGAGCTGGTGCTCGTACTCGATGGGAAATTGTCAAGAAATCAGTTTTTCCGAAATTGGTCGACATTAATACTGTTCGATAGAGCTTTTCGAGCTGAACAGAACCGTATTACTGTAAGCGTCGAGTACTCAAATATAGGCGCGCAAGGGCGGAAGAAGCTTTAGCCGCTAAGTCCGTCGCCTTAAAACGGCAGCTTGGGTTAAGGCAATGTGGCGCAGGAGGAGAGTAGCGATCAAGTCGGTGTGAAGAACCTTCACTACTCTGCTCACCTACGCATTTATGGGCCGTTAGCTTCCCGCGTCCCACCACAGAAGTCGACTGAATTCGGAAAAAATCCTGTCACTCAAGCCTAACCTGCATATTCGCACCGCTATAACTTTACCCGCTCTTAAGCTACGTCGCCGTACTTTGGAGCGCTACTAGACTTTCTTACTTACTACGAAACCTAGAAGCTGTAGCTGGAACGATTCAAGCTGGACGGAGCTATTGGGCTCCAAACACGTCCGCGCGTGTAATTTGGCACATCACGCTCGATGTTCTCCGCGCCCTTACTCGCTCAGACTATATATCTCGCCACCCTAAGTGAAACCGTTCAAATTGTTATCAAAAACTCGATCGAATGGTACCCATCTTGGCGAAATTTGAAAACATCGGATTTCGGTGACGTCATCGTCAGCGATCGTCAGCGCAGGCTCGGCAGAGCTGGTGCTCGTCCTCGATGGGAAATTGTCAAGAAATCAATTTTTCCGAAGTTGGTCGAGATTGATACTGTTCGATAGAACTCTTCGAGCTGAACAGAACCGTATTACTGTAAGCGCCGAGTACTCAAATATGGGGGGCGCAAGGGCGGAAGAAGCTTTAGCCGCTAAGTCCGTCGCCTTAAAACGGCAGCTTGGGTTAAGGCAATGTGGCGCAGGAGGAGAGTAGCGATCAAGTCGGTGTGAAGAACCTTCACTACTCTGCTCACCTACGCATTTATGGGCCGTTAGCTTCCCGCGTCCCACCACAGAAGTCGACTGAATTCGGAAAAAATCCTGTCACTCAAGCCTAACCTGCATATTCGCACCGCTATAACTTTACCCGCTCTTAAGCTACGTCGCCGTACTTTGGAGCGCTACTAGACTTTCTTACTTACTACGAAACCTAGAAGCTGTAGCTGGAACGATTCAAGCTGGACGGAGCTATTGGGCTCCAAACACGTCCGCGCGTGTAATTTGGCACATCACGCTCGATGTTCTCCGCGCCCTTACTCGCTCAGATTATACATCTCGCCACTATAAGTGAAACCGTTCAAATTGCTATAAAAAGCTCTATCGAATGTTACCCAACTTGGCGAAATTTCAAAATATTGGATTTCGGTGACGTCATCGTCAGCGCAGGCTCGGCAGAGCTGGTGCTCGTACTCGATGGGAAATTGTCAAGAAATCAGTTTTTCCGAAATTGGTCGACATTAATACTGTTCGATAGAGCTTTTCGAGCTGAACAGAACCGTATTACTGTAAGCGTCGAGTACTCAAATATAGGCGCGCAAGGGCGGAAAAAGCTTTAACCGCTAAGTCCGTCGCCCTAAAACGGCAGCTTGGGTTAAGGCAATGTGGCGCAGTAGGAGAGTAGCGATCAAGTCGGTGTAAAGAACCTTTACTACTCTGCTTACCTACGCATATTTGGGCCGTTAGCTTTCCGCGTTTCACCGCAGTGGTCGACTGAATTCGGAAAAAATCCTGTCACTCAAGCCTAACCTGCATATTCGCACCGCTATAACTTTACCCGCTCTTAGGCAACGTCGCCGTACTTTGGAGCGCTACTAGACCTTCTTACAGACTACAAAACCCAGAAGTTGTCGCTGGAAGGATTCAAGCAGGACGGAGCTATTGCGCTCCAAACACGTCCGCGCGTGTAATTTGGCACATCACGCTCGATGTTCTCCGCGCCCTTACTCGCTCAGACTATATATCTCGCCACTCTAAGTGAAACCGTTCAAATTGTTATCAAAAACTCGATCGAATGGTACCCAACTTGGCGAAATTTGAAAATATCGGATTTCGGTGACGTCATCGTCAGCGATCGTCAGCGCAGGCTCGGCTGAGCTGGTGCTCGTCCTCGATGGGAAATTGTCAAGAAATCAATTTTTCCGAAATTGGTCGAGATTGATACTGTTCGATAGAACTCTTCGAGCTGAACAGAACCGTATTACTGTAAGCGCCGAGTACTCAAATATGGGGGGCGCAAGGGCGGAAGAAGCTTTAGCCGCTAAGTCCGTCACCTTAAAACGGCAGCTTGGGTTAAGGCAATGTGGCGCAGGAGGAGAGTAGCGATCGAGTCGTTGTGAAGAACCTTCACTACTCTGCTCACCTACGCATTTATGGGCCGTTAGCTTCCCGCGTCCCACCACAGAAGTCGACTGAATTCGGAAAAAATCCTGTCACTCAAGCCTAACCTGCATATTCGCACCGCTATAACTTTACCCGCTCTTAGGCAACGTCGCTGTGCTTTGGAGCGCTACTAGACCTTCTTACAGACTACGAAACCTAGAAGCTGTAGCTGGAACGATTCAAGCTGGACGGAGCTATTGGGCTCCAAACACGTCCGCGCGTGTAATTTGGCACATCACGCTCGATGTTCTCCGCGCCCTTACTCGCTCAGACTATATATCTCGCCACTCTAAGTGAAACCGTTCAAATTGTTATCAAAAACTCGATCGAATGGTACCCAACTTGGCGAAATTTGAAAATATCGGATTTCGGTGACGTCATCGTCAGCGATCGTCAGCGCAGGCTCGGCAGAGCTGGTGCTCGTCCTCGATGGGAAATTGTCAAGAAATCAATTTTTCCGAAATTGGTCGACATTAATACTGTTCGATAGAGCTTTTCGAGCTGAACAGAACCGTATTACTGTAAGCGTCGAGTACTCAAATATAGGCGCGCAAGGGCGGAAAAAGCTTTAACCGCTAAGTCCGTCGCCCTAAAACGGCAGCTTGGGTTAAGGCAATGTGGCGCAGTAGGAGAGTAGCGATCAAGTCGGTGTAAAGAACCTTTACTACTCTGCTTACCTACGCATATTTGGGCCGTTAGCTTTCCGCGTTTCACCGCAGTGGTCGACTGAATTCGGAAAAAATCCTGTCACTCAAGCCTAACCTGCATATTCGCACCGCTATAACTTTACCCGCTCTTAGGCAACGTCGCTGTGCTTTGGAGCGCTACTAGACCTTCTTACAGACTACAAAACCCAGAAGTTGTCGCTGGAAGGATTCAAGCAGGACGGAGCTATTGCGCTCCAAACACGCCCGCGCGTGTAATTTAGCACATCAAGCTCGATGTTCTCCGCGCCCTTACTCGCTCAGATTATACATCTCGCCACTATAAGTGAAACCGTTCAAATTGCTATAAAAAGCTCTATCGAATGTTACCCAACTTGGCGAAATTTCAAAATATTGGATTTCGGTGACGTCATCGTCAGCGCAGGCTCGGCAGAGCTGGTGCTCGTACTCGATGGGAAATTGTCAAGAAATCAGTTTTTCCGAAATTGGTCGACATTAATACTGTTCGATAGAGCTTTTCGAGCTGAACAGAACCGTATTACTGAAAGTGTGACATACTCAAACATAGGCGCGCAAGGGCGGAAAAAGCTTTAACCGCTAAGTCCGTCGCCCTAAAACGGCAGCTTGGGTTAAGGCAATGTGGCGCAGGAGGAGAGTAGCGATCAAGTCGGTGTAAAGAACCTTTACTACTCTGCTTACCTACGCATATTTGGGCCGTTAGCTTTCCGCGTTTCACCGCAGTGGTCGACTGAATTCGGAAAAAATCCTGTCACTCAAGCCTAACCTGCATATTCGCACCGCTATAACTTTACCCGCTCTTAGGCAACGTCGCTGTGCTTTGGAGCGCTACTAGACCTTCTTACAGACTACAAAACCCAGAAGTTGTCGCTGGAAGGATTCAAGCAGGACGGAGCTATTGCGCTCCAAACACGCCCGCGCGTGTAATTTAGCACATCAAGCTCGATGTTCTCCGCGCCCTTACTCGCTCAGATTATACATCTCGCCACTATAAGTGAAACCGTTCAAATTGCTATAAAAAGCTCTATCGAATGTTACCCAACTTGGCGAAATTTCAAAATATTGGATTTCGGTGACGTCATCGTCAGCGCAGGCTCGGCAGAGCTGGTGCTCGTACTCGATGGGAAATTGTCAAGAAATCAGTTTTTCCGAAATTGGTCGACATTAATACTGTTCGATAGAGCTTTTCGAGCTGAACAGAACCGTATTACTGAAAGTGTGACATACTCAAACATAGGCGCGCAAGGGCGGAAAAAGCTTTAACCGCTAAGTCCGTCGCCCTAAAACGGCAGCTTGGGTTAAGGCAATGTGGCGCAGGAGGAGAGTAGCGATCAAGTCGGTGTAAAGAACCTTTACTACTCTGCTTACCTACGCATATTTGGGCCGTTAGCTTTCCGCGTTTCACCGCAGTGGTCGACTGAATTCGGAAAAAATCCTGTCACTCAAGCCTAACCTGCAGATTCGCACCGCTATAACTTTACCCGCTCTTAGGCAACGTCGCTGTGCTTTGGAGCGCTACTAGAACTTCTTACAGACTACAAAACCCAGAAGTTGTCGCTGGAAGGATTCAAGCAGGACGGAGCTATTGCGCTCCAAACACGCCCGCGCGTGTAATTTAGCACATCAAGCTCGATGTTCTCCGCGCCCTTACTCGCTCAGATTATACATCTCGCCACTATAAGTGAAACCGTTCAAATTGCTATAAAAAGCTCTATCGAATGTTACCCAACTTGGCGAAATTTCAAAATATTGGATTTCGGTGACGTCATCGTCAGCGCAGGCTCGGCAGAGCTGGTGCTCGTACTCGATGGGAAATTGTCAAGAAATCAGTTTTTCCGAAATTGGTCGACATTAATACTGTTCGATAGAGCTTTTCGAGCTGAACAGAACCGTATTACTGTAAGCGTCGAGTACTCAAATATAGGCGCGCAAGGGCGGAAAAAGCTTTAACCGCTAAGTCCGTCGCCCTAAAACGGCAGCTTGGGTTAAGGCAATGTGGCGCAGTAGGAGAGTAGCGATCAAGTCGGTGTGAAGAACCTTCACTACTCTGCTCACCTACGCATTTATGGGCCGTTAGCTTCCCGCGTCCCACCACAGAAGTCGACTGAATTCGGAAAAAATCCTGTCACTCAAGCCTAACCTGCATATTCGCACCGCTATAACTTTACCCGCTCTTAAGCTACGTCGCCGTACTTTGGAGCGCTACTAGACCTTCTTACAGACTACAAAACCCAGAAGTTGTCGCTGGAAGGATTCAAGCAGGACGGAGCTATTGCGCTCCAAACACGTCCGCGCGTGTAATTTGGCACATCACGCTCGATGTTCTCCGCGCCCTTACTCGCTCAGACTATATATCTCGCCACTCTAAGTGAAACCGTTCAAATTGTTATCAAAAACTCGATCGAATGGTACCCAACTTGGCGAAATTTGAAAAAATCGGATTTCGGTGACGTCATCGTCAGCGATCGTCAGCGCAGGCTCGGCTGAGCTGGTGCTCGTCCTCGATGGGAAATTGTCAAGAAATCAATTTTTCCGAAATTGGTCGAGATTGATACTGTTCGATAGAACTCTTCGAGCTGAACAGAACCGTATTACTGTAAGCGCCGAGTACTCAAATATGGGGGGCGCAAGGGCGGAAGAAGCTTTAGCCGCTAAGTCCGTCGCCTTAAAACGGCAGCTTGGGTTAAGGCAATGTGGCGCAGGAGGAGAGTAGCGATCGAGTCGTTGTGAAGAACCTTCACTACTCTGCTCACCTACGCATTTATGGGCCGTTAGCTTCCCGCGTCCCACCACAGAAGTCGACTGAATTCGGAAAAAATCCTGTCACTCAAGCCTAACCTGCATATTCGCACCGCTATAACTTTACCCGCTCTTAGGCAACGTCGCTGTGCTTTGGAGCGCTACTAGACCTTCTTACAGACTACGAAACCTAGAAGCTGTAGCTGGAACGATTCAAGCTGGACGGAGCTATTGGGCTCCAAACACGCCCGCGCGTGTAATTTAGCACATCAAGCTCGATGTTCTCCGCGCCCTTACTCGCTCAGATTATACATCTCGCCACTATAAGTGAAACCGTTCAAATTGCTATAAAAAGCTCTATCGAATGTTACCCAACTTGGCGAAATTTCAAAATATTGGATTTCGGTGACGTCATCGTCAGCGCAGGCTCGGCAGAGCTGGTGCTCGTACTCGATGGGAAATTGTCAAGAAATCAGTTTTTCCGAAATTGGTCGACATTAATACTGTTCGATAGAGCTTTTCGAGCTGAACAGAACCGTATTACTGAAAGTGTGACATACTCAAACATAGGCGCGCAAGGGCGGAAAAAGCTTTAACCGCTAAGTCCGTCGCCCTAAAACGGCAGCTTGGGTTAAGGCAATGTGGCGCAGGAGGAGAGTAGCGATCAAGTCGGTGTAAAGAACCTTTACTACTCTGCTTACCTACGCATATTTGGGCCGTTAGCTTTCCGCGTTTCACCGCAGTGGTCGACTGAATTCGGAAAAAATCCTGTCACTCAAGCCTAACCTGCATATTCGCACCGCTATAACTTTACCCGCTCTTAGGCAACGTCGCTGTGCTTTGGAGCGCTACTAGACCTTCTTACAGACTACAAAACCCAGAAGTTGTCGCTGGAAGGATTCAAGCAGGACGGAGCTATTGCGCTCCAAACACGCCCGCGCGTGTAATTTAGCACATCAAGCTCGATGTTCTCCGCGCCCTTACTCGCTCAGATTATACATCTCGCCACTATAAGTGAAACCGTTCAAATTGCTATAAAAAGCTCTATCGAATGTTACCCAACTTGGCGAAATTTCAAAATATTGGATTTCGGTGACGTCATCGTCAGCGCAGGCTCGGCAGAGCTGGTGCTCGTACTCGATGGGAAATTGTCAAGAAATCAGTTTTTCCGAAATTGGTCGACATTAATACTGTTCGATAGAGCTTTTCGAGCTGAACAGAACCGTATTACTGAAAGTGTGACATACTCAAACATAGGCGCGCAAGGGCGGAAAAAGCTTTAACCGCTAAGTCCGTCGCCCTAAAACGGCAGCTTGGGTTAAGGCAATGTGGCGCAGGAGGAGAGTAGCGATCAAGTCGGTGTAAAGAACCTTTACTACTCTGCTTACCTACGCATATTTGGGCCGTTAGCTTTCCGCGTCCCACCACAGAAGTCGACTGAATTCGGAAAAAATCCTGTCACTCAAGCCTAACCTGCATATTCGCACCGCTATAACTTCACCCGCTCTTAGGCAACGTCGCCGTACTTTGGAGCGCTACTAGACTTTCTTACTGACTACGAAACCTAGAAGCTGTAGCTGGAACGATTCAAGCTGGACGGAGCTATTGGGCTCCAAACGCGTCCGCGCGTGTAATTTGGCACATCACGCTCGATGTTCTCCGCGCCCTTGCTCGCTCAGACTATATATCTCGCCACTCTAAGGCCTCTGTTATACTCCCGCGGGAGCATCCGCGGAACGTCCGCGGACCAATGGTGCACGGCGGAGGCGGGCGTGGCGAGGTGCGGCGATTGGCCAGGTGAGGAGTCTCGGCGCGATTCCCGCCCTTCCGCGGATGCTCCCGCGGGAGTATAACTCAGGCCTAAGTGAAACCGTTCAAATTGTTATCAAAAACTCGATCGAATGGTACCCAACTTGGCGAAATTTGAAAATATCGGATTTCGGTGACGTCATCGCCAGCGATCGTCAGCGCAGGCTCGACAGAGCTGGTGCTCGTCCTCGATGGGAAATTGTCAAGAAATCAATTTTTCCGAAATTGGTCGAGATTGATACTGTTCGATAGAACTCTTCGAGCTGAACAGAACCGTATTACTGTAAGCGCCGAGTACTCAAATATGGGGGGCGCAAGGGCGGAAGAAGCTTTAGCCGCTAAGTCCGTCGCCTTAAAACGGCAGCTTGGGTTAAGGCAATGTGGCGCAGGAGGAGAGTAGCGATCAAGTCGGTGTGAAGAACCTTCACTAGTCTGCTCACCTACGCATTTATGGGCCGTTAGCTTCCCGCGTCCCACCACAGAAGTCGACTGAATTCGGAAAAAATCCTGTCACTCAAGCCTAACCTGCATATTCGCACCGCTATAACTTTACCCGCTCTTAAGCTACGTCGCCCTACTTTGGAGCGCTACTAGACTTTCTTACTTACTACGAAACCTAGAAGCTGTAGCTGGAACGATTCAAGCTGGACGGAGCTATTGGGCTCCAAACACGTCCGCGCGTGTAATTTGACACATCACACTCGATGTTCTCCGCGCCCTTACTCGCTCAGACTATATATCTCGCCACTCTAAGTGAAACCGTTCAAATTGTTATCAAAAACTCGATCGAATGGTACCCAACTTGGCGAAATTTGAAAATATCGGATTTCGGTGACGTCATCGTCAGCGATCGTCAGCGCAGGCTCGGCAGAGCTGGTGCTCGTCCTCGATGGGAAATTGTCAAGAAATCAATTTTTCCGAAATTGGTCGAGATTGATACTGTTCGATAGAACTCTTCGAGCTGAACAGAACAGTATTACTGAAAGTGTGACATACTCAAATATAGGCGCGCAAGGGCGGAAGAAGCTTTAACCGCTAAGTCCGTCGCCTTAAAACGGCAGCTTGGGTTAAGGCAATGTGGCGCAGGAGGAGAGTAGCGATCAAGTCGGTGTGAAGAACCTTCACTAGTCTGCTCACCTACGCATTTATGGGCCGTTAGCTTCCCGCGTCCCACCACAGAAGTCGACTGAATTCGGAAAAAATCCTGTCACTCAAGCCTAACCTGCATATTCGCACCGCTATAACTTTACCCGCTCTTAGGCAACGTCGCTGTGCTTTGGAGCGCTACTAGACCTTCTTACAGACTACGAAACCTAGAAGCTGTAGCTGGAACGATTCAAGCTGGACGGAGCTATTGGGCTCCAAACACGTCCGCGCGTGTAATTTGGCACATCACGCTCGATGTTCTCCGCGCCCTTACTCGCTCAGATTATATATCTCGCCACTCTAGGTGAAATCGTTCAAATTGTTATCAAAAACTCGATCGAATGTTACCCAACTTGGCGAAATTTCAAAATATTGGATTTCGGTGACGTCATCGTCAGCGCAGGCTCGGCAGAGCTGGTGCTCGTACTAGATGGGAAATTGTCAAGAAATCAGTTTTTCCGAAATTGCTCGACATTAATACTGTTCGATAGAGCTTTTCGAGTTGAACAGAACAGTATTACTGAAAGTGTGACATACTCAAATATAGGCGCGCAAGGGCGGAAGAAGCTTTAACCGCTAAGTCCGTCGCCCTAAAACGGCAGCTTGGGTTAAGGCAATGTGGCGCAGGAGGAGAGTACCGATCAAGTCAGTGTGAAGAACCTTCACCACTCTGCTCACCTGCGCATTTATGGGCCGTTAGCTTCCCGCGTCTCACCACAGAAGTCGACTGAATTCGGAAAAAATCCTGTCACTCAAGCCTAACCTGCATATTCGCACCGCTATAACTTTACCCGCTCTTAGGCTACGTCGCCGTACTTTGGAGCGCTACTAGACTTTCTTACTGACTACGAAACCTAGAAGCTGTAGCTGGAACGATTCAAGCTGGACGGAGCTATTGGGCTCCAAACACGTCCGCGCGTGTAATTTGGCACATCACGCTCGATGTTCTCCGCGCCCTTACTCGCTCAGACTATATATCTCGCCACTCTAAGTGAAACCGTTCAAATTGTTATCAAAAGCTCTATCGAATGGTACCCAACTTGGCGAAATTTGAAAATATCAGATTTCGGTGACGTCATCGTCAGCAGGCTCAGCAGAGCTGGTGCTCGTACTCGATGGGAAATTGTCAAGAAATCATTTTTTCCGAAATTGGTCGACATTAATATTGTTCGATAGAGCTTTTCGAGCTGAACAGAACCGTATTACTGAAAGTGTGACATACTCAAATATAGGCGCGCAAGGGCGGAAGAAGCTTTAGCCGCTAAGTCCGTCGCCTTAAAACGGCAGCTTGGGTTAAGGCAATGTGGCGCAGGAGGAGAGTAGCGATCAAGTCAGTGTGAAGAACCTTCACCACTCTGCTCACCTGCGCATTTATGGGCCGTTAGCTTCCCGCGTCTCACCACAGAAGTCGACTGAATTCGGAAAAAATCCTGTCACTCAAGCCTAACCTGCATATTCGCACCGCTATAACTTTACCCGTTCTTAGGCTACGTCGCCGTACTTTGGAGCGCTACTAGACTTTCTTACAGACTACAAAACCCAGAGGCTGTGGCTGGAAGGATTCAAGCTGGACGGAGCTATTGCGCTCCAAACACGCCCGCGCGTGTAATTTAGCACATCAAGCTCGATGTTCTCCGCGCCCCTACTCGCTCAGATTATATATCTCGCCACTCTAAATAAAACCGTTCAAATTGTTATCAAAAGCTCTATCGATATTACCCAACTTGGCGAAATTTCATAGACATTGATACTGTTCGATAGAGCTTTTCGAGCTGAACAGAATAGTATTACTGTAAGTGTGACATACTCAAATATAGGCGCGCAAGGGCGGAAAAAGCTTTAGCCGCTAAGTCCGTCGCCCTAAAACGGCAGCTTGGGTTAAGGCAATGTGGCGCAGGAGGTGAGTAGCGATCAAGTCGGTGTAAAGAACCTTTACTACTCTGCTCACCTACGCATTCTTGGGCTGTTAGCTTTCCGCGTCTTACCGCAGTAGTCGACTGAATTCGGAAAAAATCCTGTCACTCAAGCCTAACCTGCATATTCGCACCGCTATAACTTTACCCGTTCTTAGGCTACGTCGCCGTACTTTGGAGCGCTACTAGACTTTCTTACAGACTACAAAACCCAGAGGCTGTGGCTGGAAGGATTCAAGCTGGACGGAGCTATTGCGCTCCAAACACGCCCGCGCGTGTAATTTAGCACATCAAGCTCGATGTTCTCCGCGCCCCTACTCGCTCAGATTATATATCTCGCCACTCTAAATAAAACCGTTCAAATTGTTATCAAAAGCTCTATCGATATTACCCAACTTGGCGAAATTTCAAAATATCGGATTTCGGTGACGTCATCGTCAGCGATCGTCGCGCAGGCTCGGCATAAGCTGGTGCTCGTCCTCGAAGGGAAATTGTCAAGAAATCAGTTTTTCCGAAATTGGTCGACATTGATACTGTTCGATAGAGCTTTTCGAGTTGAACAGAATAGTATTACTGTAAGTGTGACATACTCAAATATAGGCGCGCAAGGGCGGAAAAAGCTTTAGCCGCTAAGTCCGTCGCCCTAAAACGGCAGCTTGTGTTAAGGCAATGTGGCGCAGGAGGAGAGTAGCGATCAAGTCTGTGTAAAGAACCTTTACTACTCTTCTCACCTACGCATTCTTGGGCTGTTAGCTTTCCGCGTCTTACCGCAGTAGTCGACTGAATTCGGAAAAAATCCTGTCACCCTAGCCTAACCTGCATATTCGCACCGCTATAACTTTGCCCATTCTTAAGCTACGTCGCTGTGCTTTAAAGAGCTACTAGATTTTCTTACTGACTACAAAACCCATAAGCTGTAGCTGGAACGATTCAAGCTGGACGGAGCTATTGTGCTCCAAACACGCCCGCGCGTGTAATTTGGCACATCACGCTCGAGGTTCTCCGCGCCCTTACTCGCTCAGATTATACATCTCGCCACTCTAAGTGAAACCGTTGAAATTGTTATCAAAAACTCTATCGAATGGTACCCAACTTGGCGAAATTTGAAAATATCGGATTTCGGTGACGTCATCGTCAGCGATCGTCAGCGCAGGCTCGGCAGAGCTGGTGCTCGTCCTCGATGGGAAATTGTCAAGAAATCAATTTTTCCGAGGGCGAGCTCCATATCTCGGTCAAGAATGTCCAATTCCACATTTCATGCCGGTATTTGAATTGTTAGAAGGGAGGTGAATCTATTGGTGCAATTTAGTTTTCATATAGTTGAATTTGAACGATGTTATGGCTCTGTGACGGTTTGCGATGGAATAATCTGTCGCAAAGCGTCGATTGTTCACGAATTAGGAGCGGTATTGTAGTTTCCTCCATATATAGCCTGTATCATCCAGCTGCCTGGGCAGGTGAAAGCGCCATTTGATCGCGGCGGATATGGCGCCATCTCCAATCGCGCTGTCGCGTGCGGAGTGGCGTTCTTCCCCGCCCTTTAAACAGAGGCGTCGCAAATGTCTGCCTCTCCACTATCTCGAGCTACTTGACTCTCGAGGAAGCCAAGGGGGTTGGTGGTAGACGGGCCAGGGGGACGTGGGGTAGAACGCTAGTAACCCCTCACCCCATTTCACTGACCGCGAATGGATGAAGGGCTTGGTCGGGTTGAGCGGGAAATCCGAAACAACAACTTGGAATCAACTACGCTACATGCGACCTCCCTTTTTAAATAATAAGCTAAAAGGGCGCATATAGCGCAGTCGGAAGAGGTACCGGCCGTCGGGTGCCGATACTCTGTTCTTGGTTCGGATTTCCCGACCAGTCCAACCAAGCCTTCTATCCCTCCGGGTCGGTGAACTGGTACCTGGCTTGTCTGGGAAGGATGAAGCGCTGACTTTTTCATCGGTTGGCCATTGTATGGCCAAATACGCATTCATGTCGCCTCCACGACATCCCGTAGAAGTAGAATGCGCTGGCGCATCCCAGAAGGGATTGAGTAACGCCGTCTTTTATCCTTTTTTGGTAGCGCTCTTCACATTGCTTGCCTTGAAAAATGAATTCGATATTTCGAATCGGCATCAAATCGTCTCGACGACATCATGTAGAAGTAGAATGCGTGGCGCATCCCGAAAGGGATTAAGTGGTGGAGAAAGGGTTTAAGATTAACATTCGTAATGGTGATCGGATTTCCTATCCGTTGACGTGCAAACTAGGCGTCTAATTTTTAGATGAAAATCGTTTAAACTGATAGTTACTGTACTGGCCCAAGGAGTACGGTCATTTTACGGCCTCTCCTGCTCCCTCGAGATAATTACCTCCTGAGGACCTTTTTGCTTTGGGACATCTGGTGGAAGATTCCACTGTATTCTACTGATTCTACTGATCGTAGTCAGCACCCAACAGACGCCTTTCCAACGATTTTGCAAGACTCAACACAAAAGTAAGAATGGATGTCGTCAGACAGTGCTAGAGCAAAGCTGTGAACAAATGTATCTGTCCAAACGGGCGTATTCAATATTTTTGGTCCGCAATGTTGGAAAAATCTATTAAAAGGAAGAAAATTGTCTTAAAAATATATATTAAAAATTAAAAGGAAAAACAAACGCACTTTATTCCCAAACAGGTTCAGCGATTCTTGTCGAGACATGTTGCTGAATAGTGGAACATTTGCTAGACTATTGCTGGCCAAGCTGAGCTCCTCCAGTGACGACTCCACCATTCGAAAGCCTTAAAGAGATATGTGCTTAGTCAGAAAACATGGCAAAGAGTACTACTGGAATGTTTATCAAATAAGAATTGAAGAAAATTGATCAGGACAGCAGAAAAGATGTGAAGAGTGAGAAGGTGAAGCAATGAGAGAAAGAGTAGAGGGAAAGGGTCCGAAAGGTCAAAAGAAACTGAAGAAGAGGCAGAAGGCAGAAGAACAATGTAAAGTAGAGAAAGAAGGCGAAGAGCATGACGAGTAGAAGGAATAAGAAAGCTAGTTGCAACACTAGAACAGTACGGATCCTACTATATATATAAAGAATAAACCAACGGGAGGATTAGCTAAGGGCCTGTTCATACATACTTCGCGACGGGAGTGACGGCAGAGGAGAGAGCGAAGGACACGTATCGATCAGTGCCGAGCCTGGAGCGGCCGATATACAGGCTTTATGTTGTCTCAAGTGTTTTATTGCTATCAAAACTCTTGCACCAGACGGGGCTCGAACCCGCACCTTCTGCTTTCCGGGCAGCAATGCTAAGGCTTACATCGCTGCCCGGAAAGAAGGAGGCACGGGTTCGAGAGCCTCCCCCCTTCCGCAAAAGATTTGATTGCAACAAAACATTCTGCAACAACCTTGAATCGTGATCTTCAGTCGAGGCGCAGCTAGTAGGAACGCCGACGTTGTCCGAATTCTGGTAGCTCTGGCACTCCAGCAATCTTCACCTACGTCACTCTAACCACAACTGCTGCCAGAATGTTGACCTTCTCCCCGGGCTTCCTTCTTGCCCTAAGTATAAATAACGATGTTATTCAGCTGTCTTTACGCCTCCCTTTCTACTTCCCAATTGGAAAGCTCTTCAGCACGATTCCCAACTGAAGAAAAAGACACATGAACAAACCACAAACAAAAGGCACAAGGTCAGGGCCAAATGAGACCTCTTCGTGCCCTCGAATTACTCGTATATTCAACGTGTTTTTGAGTTTCTTTCTTGAGAAAATTGTCTCCGTATTGCAAGTGTAGGTTGAGTTCTTGTTGTCCAATCCGACAGGGATTGCCCTCATTTTCTGCACTTGTTCACAGCCTATTAGAGGACCAGAGCACTGTCTGGGCGGATCACTCCTAGAATATGCAGCAAAGGGAACTGAGCTAGATACTAGCAATTAAGTTAATAAGATCCATAGTACACATGACGATTTAGTGCACTACGATTAGGTGAAGTAGCTTCTGGAGAGGTCTAATGGTCAGCTAGTGCCCCGCCAGCTAGTGCACCGCTCTTCTCAACCATTTGGAATTCGTGCCCACAATGGGTCCTGTGCGCTTCGAACCTAATCGAATTTCTGCTACGCGCGCGGCTAGCACCTCTTATCGGTTGCACCACGTGCACACCACAATGTCTTTCCATTCGGTAACCTTGGGCGAGATTCATCAACGTTACAGCGGTAACATTTCACAGCGGATTCACAATACAACAATCTTACAGAGAAAGCACCGTAAATTCTAATTCATCAAAAACGCGGTGAAAGTAACGGCAGTCTAGAATTCGACGGCAAGTGCGCATTGTCCGCATTAAGGCCTCCGCACACTTTTGCGGCAACGTGGTCCGCGGCAGACAGCAAAACTGCTTCGTAGGAGGCAAAACTGTCGTTTAGGCGATACTTATCATCAGCTTTGCAGCCCCACTCCATCGCTAAAGGCTCGTGCACAGTTTCACTGCGCTGTGGCACCGCGCTGAGAGGTTCATTTTTTGCCACATCCCCCACGTCGGCGCGGTGCGGTAGCGCTGCGTAGCTGGAAGGTTGCCAGCATGGGCGCGCATGGTACGCAATCCCGCGAGCCACACGCCACACCACGGCACAGCGCGGTGAAAATGGGAGCTCCAATTCCCTCAGCGCAGTGACACCGCGCGGTGCCACTGCGCGGTGAGTGTGCACGGCCCCTCACCGCGCGGTGGCTCCGCGCTGTGGCACAGCGCAGTGAACCGCCTCTGCTACAACATGGGTGGTACACTGCACTGCCGAACTGTGCACGAGCCTTAACGCAGTTTCATCATCTTTACCATTATCAGTATCCAGCATAGATCACGCCACGATCAACTAGAGCCCAGACAGAAGTTGTCGGCAATAAAGCGGCTGCAGCGACAATAATGCCTTGAATCATTATTGCCGCTGCCACGTTGACGGCAGCTGCTGTCGCTTTGACGGCGCCGCACCCGCCGCCCAGGCGACACATCAGCGGCAAACTCTGCTTCTCTGCCCTACGCTTAAAGATAGCGCTGCCGCGTTGCCGCAAAAGTGTGCGGAGACCTTTAGGGTTATACACTAGAATTACATATCGAAGATAGAATGAACCAGTTTCGTAAAAACCAGTGTGGTTCATGATTATATCTGTGAAAGCTTCAGCTCGTGTGAAAGTTTTGCGCTTGTACAGAGGAACAAGTCGTTTTTGACGTCATTTTGAGCAAACACGGTTTGAACAAACATCAGCGAACATGTACTATTTTCGTTTTTGTGTTTTGTATTCCAATTTCTGTCATTTTCTGAGTCCTTTCGTTTTGTGGCGCGTGGTAATTTTGTGGTGAGACTGACGAGGGAGGTCACTGAACTCGGTCCGGAGATTCCGAACGAGACCTATATGGTCTTGTAGGGCATCGGACGAGGAACACAGAACTGTGTTTCGCTTTTGCTAAATGCCCCTGGGTGGTCCAAAAATGGCAAAAAATTGTATCGCTTCAGGGCAGGCTGATGAGGCAAAAGTGACACCTGGAGTGGCCCTGTCAGAACTTAACCTACAAACGGTTTGGAGCTCAAATCAAGGTTAGAGTATAGTAATATGATAATTTCCTACGTTTCCTAGACGAAACTGTAGTGAACATTCAAGTGATTCATTCGAAATGGTGTCGCCAGACGGTTGGATGGCCCGACTGGATAGCGAGGCGAGCTTGAGGACGGGGGGTCGATAGTTCGCTTCCGGGCGTGCGAATGCGATTTGCTCTGTGGAGTGCTCCCGTTTTTGTGAAGTGTACATTTTGGCTTCGGTAGGGTACCGCATTCGCTTCCTAACCCTGCTTTCAACAGTTGTCAAATGTGGAAGAAGCTGGTTTTGCGTTTGGAGTGATGCCGCGCGTCCATCAAACCATGCTTGTCTCGCTGAGGAAGGTTCCGTTAGATGCTATCCCCGTATGACCTCTTTGGAATGCTCTCAATTAGCTTTGGAAGTGTTTCTTGCTGTCACCTCATTTGCGGACACGATCGACAAGTATTGATTTGACCCATCATCAAGACATGCTCGTCGTTCTTCGGATTCCTTTATTGACTGCTTTTTATTCTTCTCGCAATTTTTACTATTTTAGCTAACTGTTACCAAGTACAGCATATTTCATCCAACTCGTGTGAATGGTCGCCTTGCCGTGTGTTTCTTATTCACCACTCTCGTATACGCTTACGGGAGACGGGTCGGGGGCAGTGCATGTAGGAGCACTTGCACTCACTCCCTCAGCTCTAGAGGTTGAAAAAGATTTTTCGTCCAAAATTCATCTATAGGGTTATTTGGGAGGCAGATTACCAATCTGGCAACCATTTTCGGTGAAACGATAGATTACAGAAGGTTACGATGGTATGTGTATGCAAGAGAGTATAAACAGAATAACCGGCACTGCTGCCTTCACTCCAAAGGTCGAGGAGAGGTCGAAAGAAACAATTTCGCTCAAACATCGCCCAGGGGGATTATTTGGGGTGCTGATCAGGAATATGACATCTATTTTTAAGATTTCGGTCGATTACGGTAGGTTGCTGTAGATATGGGTGACTAAAGCTGTCTACGTTAATAGAATCACTTTCTTCTCCAATTCGTGGGATGACAGATCCGTGGTCAGCGGCTTAAATAATTCTCCTTATGTGAGGTCAGGGCGAAATCGATGGTCGTGATCTCGTCACCCTTATTCGCCGCTACCCAGTAGTGGGGTACCCTACCGAAGCCAAAATGTACTCTTCTCCTCTTTTAAAAATGGCAAGAGATCACCTAGCAAATCCTTTGACCACATCCGGAATCGAACCCTTGACCCCCCGTCCTCAAGTCCGCCTCGCTATCCAGTCGGCCATCCAGTCGTTGCCGACACCGTTTCGAATGAATCACTTGAATATACACTGCAGCTTCGCCTAGGAATCACCTGTATCACCTGTCGTCCCGTTGATCATCGACTTGCTCGAGCGGGCGCCATCAGGGTCTCTATTCGTCCCTGTCGCGTGCCAGAGTGGTCCAATGGATCCTCCCCGCTCGAGGGACACGAAGAACGTCATATCGGTCGTTCAGGGCTTTCACGAAGAAGTCCGACCTACGCGTTGGTGGGCGTCCTGGTGTTCTCTTGACATCCCGCGGAATCCAGTCGGTGATGGCTCTCGGCCAGCGGGTGTCTGCGAAACGCATTACGTGGGCGGCCCACCTAATTTACGACGACTTGGCCCATGCAACAGCGTCTCTGATCTTCGAACGTTGACCAAGCTCGGATCTCCGCAGGCCTTCTCTCACTTGCGTGAGTCGTGTCACTCCGAGCATCGTCCTCTCGATTCCACACTGCGCGACGATGATCGCGCGTTCATCCTGCTTTCGTATAGCCCAGGTCTCTGAGGCGTATGTTAGGGCAGGAATAACGGTGAAATCGAATAGGTGGGCACGCAGTCGGATGTTCTTCGTCTTCTCCACGACTTCTTTGACGCTCTTGAAAGCTCCCCAAGCAGCTCGTTTCCCCTTGCTCAGCTCTGGAGCTAGGTCGTTGGCCATGTTGACTTCGCGACCCAGATACACATAGCTGGAGCATTCGGAGATGTTCCTTCCGCTGAGCCAGAATGGGGCATCAGAAACCCATCCGTTCCTCATGAACATCGTCTTCGTAAGATTCAGCTGCAGTCCAACGTTCCCACATATACGATCGAAGTCGTCCAGCATTCGCTCCGCATGAATGATGCTCGGTGTTATGAGCACGATGTCGTCAGCGAAGCGAAGATGGTGAAGATGCCGGCCATCGACCTTCACTTCCTTGTCATCCCATTCTAGTACGCGCATGACGTTTTCGAGGGTGGCGCTGGAGAGCTTCGGGGATATGGTATCCCCCTGCCGAACCCCTCTCTTTACGTCGATGAGGACGTCGTTGTAGAATGGTGAGATCTTGGTCGTGAATCCACTGTACAGCTCTCGAAGGACTCTGATGCACTGAGTAGGAACGCCCTGAGTGAGCAATGCTTTGACGACCGCTTCAGTTTCGACGGAGTCGAATGCCTTCTTCAGGTCGATGAACGTAAGGCACAGCGGCAGCTTGTACTCTCGCGACACTTCGATGAGCTTCGTAATGGTGTGTATGTGGTCGATCGTGCTGAATCCTCTCCGAAATCCTGCTTGCTCGCGTCCTTCGTCCAGCGTTCGGCTGATCCTATTCAGGATGACTCGAGTGAACATGCTTGTAGACTACGGACAGCAGGCAGATCGGGCGATAGTTGCCCATGTCGTGCACGTCTCCCTTCTTGTACAGCAAGACGGTCTTGCTGATCTTCCACTGAGATGAAACCTTGCACTCCGACAGGCAGCGTGTAAAGAGCCGCGCCAGGGTGTTGATGAGCGTAGGCGGGAGGTTCTTCAGGTGTTCTGCTCTGATCCTGTCGGGACCGGGTGCTGTACGTTTCTTCACCGACGAGATGGCGTGTCGGATCTCGGAAGGGAGGACAGAGGGGACGACGTATCCATCCAGGGATCTCCCTCGATAGACCACGGATCTCCCTCGATAGAGAGCCTTCGGGCTCTCTTGTTAAGAAGGATCTCGGTCCGCTTGTCGCAGGGCCACGTGGCGCGTCCCCGGGTGGTGGATAGGGGAAAGAAAACGCGAACCAAATACGACCATGTGCTGCCCAGAGACGCAGGTGGGATGCAGGGGATGGACTCCTTGCTCCTGCTGTGTCGGGTCGACGCGTTCCTTGTGCGTGGGAGCGGCATGTTCGTGCACAGTGTGCGTGGATGTGTCCGTGACTGTGCGGATTGTAACTGTGTCGGCCCGGCCAAAAGCTTGCACTCGGTAGACTGGGAGTACATGTAAGGCGATTCGAGGCCGCCTTAAGTCTCGCCCCGTCCCTTCGGGCAGTCTGGCTGGCTGCCCGGAGTTCTTCGCCCGCACGACAGAGCCTGACTAGCTACCCGTGTTGTACTACAGTCAAAAACAGCAGCACTAAAGGGCCTCATTCCCCTGACCCCGAAAGAGCCCCCATTTCTGCAGCGATGGGAAGGACGAGTACGGAGAGGCTGCTAAAATCTCAGGGCCTAACCAGGCTGCGCAAATTGAGAAGGACTAGGATGACGATCTGTACTTACAACGCCCGCACGCTCGCATCGGAAGCATCCGTTGAGGACCTGATGATGCAAGCCAGGAAGATCAAGTACGACGTCATCGGACTGACCGAGACGAGAAGACACCACCCCCTACACGCCGCCTACGACTCCGGAGAAGAACTGTTCCTCGGAACATGCGACAGCAGGGGAGTAGGCGGCGTTGGTGTCCTCGTCAACAAGCACTTGGCCAAGAACATCGATTCGTACGAGTCTCTTACAACCCGAATCGGACGTCTGCGACTGAAGCGATGTGGTTCCGTGCCAGCTTTGACTGTATTCGTCGCGTCTGCCCCAACATTCGTCTACGACGACGAAGAGGTCGAAGCCTTCTACGTGGAGCTGGAGAAGTTCTATAAGGAAGATCACACCTTCTCCAAGGTGATCGTCGGCGACTTCAACGCCAAGATCGGACCGCGAAGGTCGCCGGAAGAACTTCACATCGGAACCCACGGTTTGGAGTGGAACGAGCAAGGTGAAAGGCTGTCTGAGTTTATCATGTCGACCAAGACCATCCATGGAAACTCACAGTTCTAGAAGCCGCCTCCCTCCCTACGATGGACCTGGAAATCCCCCGGTGGCCAGTTCCACAACGAGATCGACCACATCATTTTCAATCGCAAGTATTGCCTGACCGACGTCTCCGTTGTCCCCACGTTGAACACGGGATCGGACCACCGCCTCCTTCGAGCGAAGTTCCGCTTTTCGTGCCAAGGAGAGAAGGCCGCGAAGTTCAAGAGGAAGAATCCCAGAACGACCATCAACTGGGACCTCGACACCTCTCTTGCCGGCCTTTGGGAAGATACCGTCATGGACAACATCGACGAGGAATACGACCACTTCGTGCACCATCTCCGCGATAGTGTTAAGGGAGCCGAGAGCTTGAAGACCACCAAAAGACGCCTGTCTCCGGAAACTTTCGAGCTGATACGTCAGCGTGGAGCAGCACGAGCGTCAGGCAACTACCAACTGACGTCCGAGCTTACAAAGCTATGCAGAGCGGCGATAAAGGAAGATCTGAAGGAGAGAAGGGCGGAAGTGTTGGCTGAAGCTGCAGAGGCAGGGCTGAGCATCCACAATGCCCGCCGGAACTTCGACAACTTCAAGACCAAGATGAGCGCCTTCCGAAGTCCTGACGGAACCATCACCTCTTCCAGAAAGACCATGGAGAAAGTCATCCACGACTTCTACTCCAATCTCTTCGATAGCCACGTCCACCTGCCCCCATGCCATCGTCTAGGAAACGTAGGAAATTATCATATTACTATACTCTAACTTTGATTTGAGCTCCAAACCATTTGTAGGTTAAGTTCTGAGCACGACAGGGTCATTCCTGGTGTCACTTTTGCCTTATCAGCCCACCCTGAAGTGGTACCATTTTTTGCCATTTTTGGACCAACCAGGGGAATTTAGCAATAACGAAACACAGTTCTGTGATCCTCGTTCGATGCCCTACAAGACCATATAGGTCTCGTTCGGAATCTCCGGACCGAGTTCAGTGACCTTCTACGTGAGTTCGAGAATGAAAGAAATAATATGCGTCCACAAAGTCTTGGGAAATGAAATGACTTCCACGGATCAAAATGTTGGTATGTCAATGTCATTGTCAGTGCACATAATGTGCAGTGATTAGTAAATAATAAATAAATAATAGAGCTGTTCTGTACCCTATAAAGCAGTGTTTCAGACATGCAAAGGAAGCTGGTGCAGACCCCGGCAGCCAGATCAAAAACAGCGCTAATTTCTCTCTGGGGTGCGCCACGCATTCATTTCTACGGCAGTTCGTGGACGTAATTTGAGTGCGTATCTGGCATATACTAGGTCGTTGCATATGAAATGACCGATTCTGCTACCTCAATTTCTGGTCGATTTTTTGTGGCTACGGAATGGCCGCCATAACTCCTTAACGACGACCCACTCAAAATGATGGTGGACGCGGATCCGCGCCAAACTGTGAGAGAGCCAGCACAACATTTCGGCGTTGACGGCAGCACTATCAGTCGCCACTTAAATGCGATCGGAGAAGTAAAGAAATTGGATGAATATCTCCAGCACGAACTGAGGGCCGGGTAGAAGCTGAAGCGCCTGATCACCTGTGTTTCGTTAAGGCTGCGCGATCTAAGGGAGGCTTTTCTGGGCAGGAGCATGACATGCGAGGAAAAACGGATCCTTCATGACAATCGTCGTCGCTCTGCACAGTGGCTGGACAAGAATGAGAGTCCCATTGAGATGCCGAATCCAAGTCTCCATCCAAAGATGACCATGGCGACCGTATGGTGACGATGGCTGGTATAGTCCATTACAGGTTCTTGAAGACTGGAGAGTCCATCACAGCAGAGAAGTTCTGTGCCGAAAATGAAGTGATGCACCAGAAGTTGACTGAAGAAGTCGAAGAGGCCCAATCCTAGTCCATGACAGCATCCGCACGTCCGCACGTTTCAGAAATTGTTGTCCAGAAACAGAATTAATTGGGATACGGAACTCCACCACATCCAGCAGCACTCATTATTTACTTGGGGTGCTGACCGCGAATCTGACATCCGTTTTCACGATTCGGTTGGAGACCACCCATGCCGTTAACAAGGGTAGTCCAGGCAAGGTCATCGATTTCGCTGAAACTTCGTCTGGGAGGGGGGAGGACAATTTGGAGTGCTGATCACGAGTATGACATCCGCTTCTCACGATTCGGCTGGATAATATAGATACAGGAAGACACAGAATTACATTCATAAAGTTTCTGCCGGTGACGGCAGGTAGAGGTTGATATGGGTAAGTGTCCCATTTGTAATGCCTCGATGACAACTGTCATCCAATGGGAACAGTACTTCCGAGACGTGTGTTGCGAATACTTCCGTATGAATCGTCCGGATTTAGGTGGCTTCTGCCACACGGTAGAAATTGACGAGATACTTGTTACCAAGCGGAGTCTATTACCGAATCGTGAAAAACGAATGTCAGATTCGTGATCAGCACCCCAAACAATCCCTCCCCTTAGCCAAGGTTCCAGCGGAAAAATTTTTTTCGACCAAGGTCGTGTCGGTGGAGTCGAAACTTTTAACTATGTAGTGCCCAGAACACATTTCCTTCGTTCTGAATGCTCTTCAGTTCTGTTTGCGTTTTACGTCCCGGCCGTGGACGGCCAGCGGGAGTATACCATAAGGGCCTAAGGGCCTACTCCACTGCCCGAGACAGGAGCTATGTACATGAGCGACCAGCTGCCCGAGCAAAGATCATTTGCCGATCGCCCGGCAGTAATCGATTCGTGTGCTTTGCACGGGCAATCCAGTCGCTCCTGCGGGCTATGAATGGGCCCTAAGAGAACTGACGTATCTTCTCTATAAGTTTGAGGAAACCTGTTATGCATACATTAGGAAGAAAACGTCCAACTAAAGTAGATCCTCTTGTTCCAATTCTCCTGTTTGTTAGCCCCTCCTACTTCCACTGAACTATCAACCAAGGGGAAAATTTAGAAATTAGTAAACATAAGGGCCCACCTATAGTCCGTGACGGCTGCGACGGGAACGACCGAGTCGCTCGTGTCAAGCATATGAACCGATATATAGTATCGACGATCGCCCGGCAAAAATCGATATGCACAGTACCCCCAGTCGCTCCCGTCGCAGACTATGAAAGGGCTCCAAAATGAAATTACTCGATCGAGGTAGTCTAAAGCCCACGTCAATCTGGGTGTGAAGCAAATCAGAAAAATCGCGTCTTTAACGGTGACGAGCCACTCCAACTGGAGCGAGTTCTGAAGAAGGACCTTTTAGTATCAGCCTTAACGGCTTCTAGAGGGCCAGAGCGTTCCAGAAGAAAACGTAACAAGTGCACCGAGACGTATCGTATTTATAAATCTTCTGAGAGCGCAGCTTGTTGAGCAGCACTGTTACAGATTAAACAACAACAACATATCGCAGGATTAGCGAGATGCAACGAGACAATAGCACAGTGAAGTATGTGACCCATAGGGAAAATGGGAGAAAACGAAGGAAAGGAAAATACAACAAATAGGGAAGAACACAGACAAATCGACGTAATACGACGAGACCTCTAGCGAAACACTGGGCGAGAACGCTACGTGCACGGGGAATTGTGGACGAGAGAAGGACTCATAGCGGAATGTGAGGGGATAGTATCGTACATCACAGTGTGTCAGTGCGTCAAGGCTAGGCATGGCTTGCCTGGTGTCCGACTCGGGTCTTCCTTTCCATGATGGTCAGCAGGTGCGGCTTCTCCTGTGAGACACGGATCTCCTTGAACAGCAGAGCAGCGAACACCACCGGCAGCATCATGCCGTGGCACATTCCGAGGAGCACGACCAGCACGACCACCTGAACGAACGCAGCAGTAGACCACTCTTGGTTGCACATGCAAAAGCAGCCTCAAAGACATTCTGAGCACCAATTCATTAATGAAGTCGGTCCAAGTAGCGAATGCGGGCAGCATTGGGAGGTGGGAACGCACCACACAAACATAACCAGTCAAAACAGTGACCGAATGTAGGCCAGCCAATCAGGACACCGACCGTGCACGCCCTCTGAATGGCACACTCATTCGATGCACCGGATAGGCTTGCGCGTTTCCAACTCCTAATGCTGCCCACATTCGCGGCTAGGACACGAGATTCAACCTAAATGTCAAGGATAACGTCAGAAGGTATTCGATGCCTATCGTAATGTTGCCTCTCGCGCGATGTGCGCCATACTTAGTGCCAATTTGGGGCCGGAATACTAGTACTCGGACAGTACTCGGACAACGAGGAACAATCATTCATCTCTAAACGATCACTTCATTTACTTTCTGTCCTTCCTTGTAGCCGATTAGCGTGCATCACTAGCATCACTTGCATCACTTGGGTTTGTGTCGAGAACATCTGTCACCCAACTATACTCTGATTCGACGCCGCTTGATTGGCTGACGTGTTGCCATCCCTCATTGCTGTCCATTTCAGCGACATGCGATCGGGCCGCTCCACAAAATCGTACCTTAGCCGAAGAAGCTGCTATCTGAGAGTGGCTATGTCTTGCTAGTAGAACAAAACCTCTAGTCCTTTTCTTGCCGATTAAATGGCAAAACAGAGCAGCTCATACACTCACTCTATTCTGTCGGACCAAGTCTAGAGGTTGACCTTGAAGGAACAGTGAAGTGTATGGGTCTAACCGTAAGATCGATTTTTTCTTTTAGCTTTTGAGGGGGTCCATCCCAACCTGTAGAGCAATTACTACTGCTCGGGCCTCTGTACAATACCAACGATATGCTGACCTAAGGAGCTAGAGAAGTTCATTAGTAAAAGGGAAAAGGAACAGACTTACCGGACTGGGCCAAGGCCATCGCCAGACATAGGCTGGCGAAAACTTGAAACGGAATGGACTACGCCTCAAAAGGCCAAGGTAAACCGTACGCTCCTTTGGTCGGGGAAGGAGTAGACAAGCACGCTACGACTCATCAATGGAGAAATTCTCGTCTCCTCTGGGGATGAGGGGGGGGGGGGTTGGTTACGCCGAGTTAGAAGGATCTGAACAGAATCTTCAGAAGATCGTCTACAATAGCCTGGATGAGATAAGGCCGAAATGTGGCCTGAGAGAGGAAACAACGACGCACATCCAGGACAGTCGCTGAAGGTGAAGCTGGCCAAGACCACCCAGTGGACGAGGTCCAGCACGGGAAATCCAGATCGGCGGATAGATCACCCTTGATTCGTTGACCTGATGGTGGCCAACTCAAGTTCTTTGCTCGTCCGTAGGCTTCCATGAACCTGCTTAGCAAAGCAGGCGTAACCGTTTAGTCAGAGTGGATCAATCCTTCGAATCGCGCTACGCATTCAATTCTACGTGATACCACTGGATTGTTTAAATGGGTCTTACCAATTAGGAGTTTCAAACCTATTCCGATGCCTGACTGATGGTGAGAGTAGGATAACGTTTTTATTTAACTCACGCAAACCATTCGCTTATGAGTTTGAAGAGTTCGCAGCTCATAAAAGATGGTTTCAGTCCGGAGGCGGAATGAAACCTGAGACGATCATATGGTGAGGATATGGCAGCGCCTCGTAACACTGCGCTATAGACACTCCTTTCTTATACGCAATCATCTCAGAAAACTAAGTTAAATCATCTACTTGCCAGTTCTAAGCCCAGAACAACCGATTCAATGCTCTTCGCATTTTTTCGATCGAGCAGGGCCCACAGGGTCACTATCGCACACGACGGAGGTGAATGGAGATGTTGGTGGCGACCGCGTAAAGGCCGCCACAGACTTCTGCGGCGCCGCTCGGCGGCGCCGCTGCCCTATGCTTAACCATAGGGCAGAGACGCAGAGCTCGCCTCCAGCGGCGCCGCCAGCGGCGCCGCTGGGAGGCGCCGCTGGCCGGCCGGCGGCAACGGCGGCACCGCTGCCCTATGCTTAACCATAGGGCAGAGACGCAGAGCTCGCCTCCAGCGGTGCCGCCAGCGGCGCCGCTGAGCGGCGCCGCCGAGCGGCGCCGCAGCAGTCTGTGGCGGCCTTAAGGCGATCTAGGAAACGTTAGAGCACATAAACGATACTACGTGGTTTCTTGGCGAAAAGTCGGATGCGTTTTGGTATGCGCCGTGCATTCTGTTCTACGGCGTGTCGTGGAGAAAGCAAGAACGCGTACTTTGTCCATGCAACGTCTTTTAGTTGACAGCCGATGAAGAAGTCAGTGTTTTATTCTTCGCAAACGAGGTAGAACTTTGTCTGGGAGGACAGGTCTTCGCGCCGAAAATCGATAGTAACCGATCGATATTGATATTGGTCGAAAACATCCGTTAACGTTAATTAGACAGCCGATATTGCTTACTTAGTGTGAGGCTTCTCGACCGACCAGTGAATCGACGTGCTTCCCATAGGAGATCCGCAGCTCTGGACAGAGACCGTACCATCGATATTGGTTGGCCGATTGATATTCTCCGTTAGTTGTGAAACATGTTCAGCGATATAGTGGCGCCTCGCATTATTCCGAAAACAAGTAATAAGTCTGGGCGATAAGTAGGAATTGGTGGTTTAGACTGAATTGCTGCGAATCTTTTCATGCATACGGCCATAAATCTGCGCGGACAGAGCAGAAATCAGGAATGTAAATCGTGATGTTGAACAGCATACCGCGGCCAGAAGAATTCCAGGCGGAGACTCTTAATAGGTACAGGTTTCAGCATCTTCAACTGAACAACTAAAATTAATCCCCATGACGTGCAGTGCAAACGCTCGCATGACGTCTCATTAGGAAATGGTGTTTGTCCTCAGATCTCAGGAAAATTACACAAGTACTGCAACTGTGGGCACTAGTGAACTTACAAGCCATCAGAGCTCGTAAGTCTTCTCTTCCACTCAAGCTCTCCAGAATAGGGTAGGTAATGGATAGGTGAGGGTGGAGAGAATAGCATCCAGCAAAGCGCTTAAGCGTCGTATAGGGATGTTATTTGTGGTGCTCATCATGAATATGAGGCTCGCTTCCGAAATTCCCGTTGATCGATTACGGTAGGTGTGGTACTGTACTGTATACTTTAGTTGTGTTAGTAATAGTGGGTTCTCCACATAGCCAGATTTGATTTCCAGTCTGCTACATGAGATGAGAAATAGCGCACAAGAAATTGATGCTTCCCAAAACGAGTGCCGGATACGTGATAAGCAACCCAAGTAACCGTTGTAGACAAAGGCTGGGCGATTTTCAAGATCCTGGCGCAACCTGAGACACGTATGATGTCCTGACGGACCCAACCGTTGCACCAGCAACAGACCTCATAGCTGGATTCGTAACGTCGAGATCTGTGGTCCTGACTGCACCGCCCTCACATAGACACACCTACATACCGTATCGTACCGTAATTGGGCGAATTTCAAAAACTTTTGTCAAATTCAAAAAACTGCCTCAGCCGAAGGTTATGCAGAAATTTCATGGCTTCAAAAGTTGTGAAAGGGTGTCTATCTGGACCCTTCGCTACTGAGCGTTGTCCTAGTTGAGGGGTCTTGTAGATCCCTTCTTCCCTTCTCCTACAACGCGTCTTATACAAAAATGCTGGGGTGGCTCGTATATGTACAGCCTTCTACAAGCTATCTCCTCCCATAAAATTTTGCCGTTATTTTCACGACTCTGTACCAAACAAGGTGGACCAGCTTATCAAGTGCTTCAAGTTTCAACCTGTTCACCACTTGCTCTCTAACCAAACGCTAATGTGGGGCTACGTAGCGTAAAACAGTTGCGTATAAGTTCCACATCCAATTAAACTGCGTATCTAGAGTGCGACATGATCTCTCCTTGCTTTGTCCTCTTGGTTTTGAGTTCTGAAAAAAAAACATATCGCAGCGCTATTCAAACGATACGAGCCGATCGAATTCAAGAAAAGATCGCATTTCATACTAATTCCAACTTCTGAGAGATACTTAAAAATGGAATTCGCTCTGAGCAGTGATGACCTCTCGGTACTTTCCGGTATGTGCTCACACGGCCGCTGGAGGGCGGAAGTTGCGCACAGTTCTCGGCTACGACCAACCTCGGGCTTCCTCTCCTTGCCCTCCGAAGCTACCCTACCAAGATATTATCCGAGGAGTGCGTGGGATTCATGCGGTGCAGCGAGCTCAGCCGAAAATCACCGATTTTACCTCCTATAGGCTCCGTATACTTATACTTGTGACGCCGAGCGACGCGATGACATGTACTGTGGTCAAATTGATCGATCGCATCGCTCGCTCAATTGACACGCTATACATGGCGTCACGTCGCTCGGTGTCAGAGCATATACCATTTTCACGTCGAACTGAAAGCTTTTCAAATCAGATTGCCCACTTTTCGAATCAAATTGGACACTTTTCGCGTCAAACTGGACGCTCTTCTGAGCTAGCCCAAGGCTTACGGGTACTTAGCGGGCTGGTGCCCGCTCCGATATTGCACATGGTGGTAGAACACCCACATAAGTACTGTTTCTGTGCTCTAGAACTAGGCAAGGGAAGGAACTCCGGAGTCTGGCTGATCCAATTAACCCGTTTTAAGATACCTTACCGATGGGCAGCGGGCACCAGCTCGCTTAGTACCGACTTTTGAAAGCAAAGCGAGCTCTTGCAAATCAAAATGACCCTTAAGGGCCCTGCACACTTCTGCGGCGTTGCCGCTGCCCTATCCTTAACCATAGGGCTGGGACTGGCCGGCCAGCGGCGCCACTGGAGCGGCAGCGGCGATAATGATTTGAATCATTATCTCGCCGCCGTCGTTCCAGCGCCGGGCGAGTCTGCCTGCGCTCTGCCCTTTCGCGCCCGCAGACGATGAGTCATGCCGTTCGATGGAGCCGTCCGCCGTCCGCCGCTCGCCGCAGAAGTGTTCGGGGGCCTTTAGGCAGGCTAAGCTACAAACTCACTAACCTAAGATGGTTAGAATCGTTTGAGTAAAGAAAAAATTGGTTGAACTTTCTTAGACATTTTTTAGTTCACCTGCCCAAGATGTGTAACAATTTTATAAAAATCTTATTTTGTGAGAAAAACATTAAATTAAATTTTGTTTTGAAGCGCAACAAGGCAGCAATCATGTAGTGCATTAAAGGAATAGATCACGCACTCGAAAATCAAGCCGCAATGTTCATTCGATAGGTAATGTAAATACTGCTTAAGTGTAGGACTGAAGTGGAGATATGTGTGTTTTTACAATTGTTTATGTTGCACCGTTTGCAGGCATGAAACCCCGTGCAAACGGAAATTTTGCTATCAATCGAATAAAAATCGCGACTTTTCAAACAAGGGCATGGCGCAGTCTCTGTTTTGACATAAAAATGGTCACCTTCCTGCACTTTAAAACAAGCTTTAAATCATTGTTTTTCCTCAAAAAATAAAAATTTTATAAAAAAAACTATGTGTTCTCTATCTAGGATGTGAATTAAAACTTCAAAGAAAGTTATTTATTTACTTGTTTATTGCATGAGAACTCGTGTAACAACAACTCAACCTTGGATAGGAAATTATGCAGCCCAGTAAAGAGAGTAGAACGTATACCAAATAATAGCTTATACTAAAATTTTCCTTGAACAAAAATTATCCTAACCTTGCTGCTTCCATTGCGCGTTCCAGATTGAACTAATAGATACTCTCTAGAAAGATTAAAGTTTTTTTTTGCCCAAGAAAGATTATGACTCTTTGAAAACCTTTATTCCACCTGCCCCAGAAAGTGAACAAACAGACGGAAATTTCACATGCTTCTTATTTTCGAGGAAAAATAGTGATGTATTAATGCCTATACCAAAATGCAGAAAGATAGCAACCTTTAGTTTATTAAAAAAGATCGTTCTTCGCACCCGTTTAGCTCTTTGCGATTTTCACTTGATTCATAGCAAAAATTCTGTTTTCGTGGAGCTATTTACATATGTACTTGTTTGTATGTACAGTGTGTCTGTTTGTTGGCGCAGGAAAACTAAAAAATTTGAAAAAAGCTACTGGGTTGTTCGATAATTAATGTTTGTTGTTAATATAAAAAAGTTCACCTCGAAAAATATGAAAAAAGCGAAATTAATTACCGAACAACCCAATATATCCAATTTTCCATAGACACGAAATCATTGCAAACTTCTCGGAGAGTCTCCAGTTTACTTGGGTAGACGCTCGTTTTAATTTGGAAGATGTTCAGCTTGATTTCAAAAGCGTCAACCTTGCTTGGGTGAGTGTGCAATTTGATTCGAAAAGTGTCCAATTTTGACGACAAATAGTATGAGTGGCAAAACGGCCATGCAGTAAAAAGTCACACCCTTTATGACAACAGCATAACTAATGGTAAGTTGAAGGCTATCGGGTCAGCATGTGCATTCATAGTGGGGATTTATAGTCGGCCACGGAAGCGACTGATACGTTCTCATGCAGCTCACAGGAGTCCATCAATGCCGAGGAATCTCTTGCAGGAAACTGATGTGCATCATTTGCCGGGTGACTAGCCCTTCCCGTCGCGGACTATGAAGATGCCCTTACATGGTGGGGAGGAGGGCAGGGGTTGGGCAACTTGGATGCCCCCAAAACTGCGCAAAATTATGGACTGAAGGAAAGCTTACAGTGGCTTCTCCTCTGTGACAATGCCAAGTCTGTCTCGAAACCTCAGAATACAGTAGAAATCTCGGGACAATTTAGGATAGATTGATTTCGATTGATCTGGCTTGATTTCGATCGATTTTCGCAATATTGCAGGAAATATTGGGTTGTTCGATAATTAACAACCCACTAATTTGGGTGTCGTTAGTCCTCAGAGATGGCGCGCAGAGTATATTTTTATGTGAGTTTGATGCTCGTTGTTATTATAAATAAACTCACTCTGGAAAACATAAAAAATGCAGTAATTATCGAACAACCCAATATAACTGCCGCCAAATCACCTTTCACATCAACCACTAAGTCCTGCATTGGCTGGATTCTAGGGTTTGTTCTGTCTCTAATGCTCTTATGGGTATGTATCGTGATGCTAACGTTCCAGGATCCTAGTAATCAAAGTAGCCCTGAGAGGAATCTTTCTGTGAAAATAACAAATTTCTACAACCTAAGGCGTATTTACGGTACTGTCGCTTCGCCTCCGCTTCCCTGTGTGATAGAACAATCCGTGAAATTGTGTTCGATACAATTTTGTCGAGCTGGCGTTTGGATAGAGACACCAGACGGGTGGGGCACGACAACCCACTGAAAACTCGTCCTACCGTTTGGATTCATTATGCGAATTAGTGACTATTGCAGGAGTTCAAGGATTGGCTGTTTATAATACGAACCAAAAACTAGTCGATGCAGCGTATAGAAAAGCTAAAGCATTTAGAAGCAGAAGCAAAAAAAATATGATCCGTTGTCTTGCCTTCACGAATGAGCGGCTATAGTAAACAGATCACAGGACATACGCATTGATCAACCAGCGCAGCATACTTGTTGCAAGGATAGCAATTATAACTAAACACCTGCTGCCGTTTGAATGTTCTCGCGCGCTTGCCACAGAATCCCCAAACCTGCACATCACACCAGCCGTTGTTATCGGAGCTCGTTCCTGTCATTGAGCGCTAAACCTACAGACATCTCTAGGAAGGACAAGACCTATCCAAGCTGCTCGTGCTGAAATCGCTCTCGTCGCTCAATGGGGAATACGCATCGATCGAATGTCCACGTGGACGCCGACGCTATCCACGGCGCAATGGCAGCAACTGCACGCTACAGTATTCATCAACCAGCAATTCGAACGGTAGTAGGTGATTAGATAAAAGTAAGACCTGTTACAAGTGCCTCTAATCAATACCTTGCTGACCTTCGTTTGCTCCTCGTTCAGTCCGGGCAGACTCTCACCTTGCATCACTCTCGCTATCATCTCCTTGGGGAGTTTTCTTATGGTGGCAGGAACTAAAAGCAAAGCCAACTGAACACGTGTCAGTGCTGGTGGTGAAGCATGGGGTGAATTGATTAGTAGGGCAATATGCCGTGCAGTGAGATTAATGAAACAAAGAGCTTAGCAACTAAATCTACACTTCCGTTCTGGGAAACGCGAAGAGGAACGTGAATGAACCCTGTAACAGCACGAATTTCTCCGTGCCTCGAGTATGAACCACATAACAATACCACCAAGGGGACGTTAATTGTGCATGTGACACACGACGCGATGTAATGATACGCGCCCATATCGACTAATCACGTCGCGCCATCGATATGGGCGCCTATCATTACATCGCGTCATGCTTCCACACTAAAAGGTCCCTAATGATGCGGTGGGAGAAGGAACATTTCTGACGTATAAAGGTCAATTATAAATGCACCTTTTCTCCGTACTTCACCATCCTTCCGCTCTGGGCCGCTGCTGCTGCTTCGTGCATCTTCAGCATGTGTTGCTGAACAATGCCATCTAGTCTCTCTTTCGGGATGCCGGGAATTTGATCACGTGAGCCACGAAGCACGTGAGCCACAAAATTCGGGTCCAGCTGTAACGAAGTCGTAGATAAGCGGACAGTGGAATTAGACATGGATAGATGATAGCTGTTGGAATAGCGACAGCAGGCTATGCCAGGAAAAGTGGCTGTAAAGACTCAACAGGAATTCCAGAAGAGACCAACCTTGCTAATGTCAACGTTTCCGAGCCCTGGCACATTCACTATAAAGTTCAGGATCGACTGGATCAACTGCTCGATGTCGCTCGCGACCGGCTGACCACCGATGTCGAAACGCACAAGCGGAGCGGTGAACTTAAAACAGTACCTTAGTTAAGCGCGAAAGGAAAAAGAACATAAAGTAACCTGCTCGATAGCCGAGTTCAGGTTCGGATTCACCACGGTTTCTGCGCCAGGTTGCACTCTCACATCGATACGAGGCATGTTTCGCATTGCAGGAATCGCCTGGAAATCCTGGATGTGGCATGGTCTTTGTGCCGCTTACGGAAGAGTCAAGGCTGTCATGTAGAAAAGGCTACTCTTTGGGACCATACAGCTTGCATTAGAGCCTGTTAATATTTCGCGACGAGAGTGACTACCATCCGCACACCCATCGTCAGTATCTTCCATCCTACAATCGTGCCTTAAGGTCTGTTCACACTTCACGAGGAGAGCGATTCATCGCCCGTGCAAAACATGCAAATTGATTAAAACCGAGTGATCGCCGCCAAGAACTGTTCACACGCGAGTGCTGCCGCTATTGCTCCAGTCGCTCTCGTCGCTGCTGTCGTCTGTTCATACTTCGCGACGGCAACGGGAGCTACGGACGGAGTGTGGAGTACGTAATTACACCATATCGCACTAGTTTTCCAAGGAAACGGTTCCTATTCAGCCATTCTTCAGATCAATGTAAGGCAGGATAATATACTTCTTTTGAGTGCCATATTGATGATGTAGGTAATATGACTGTTTGCTAGTGTCTGTGTTCACTGATTAACTAACTGACAAGAAAGAGGCGTTATAGTGCAATTGCGTACACCACACTACGTCCGTCGCCCTAGTCGCTCCCGTCACTCTTGTAGTTGCCGTAGCGAAGTATGAACTGGGCATAAAATGGAGTGGAACTAGTACACGGGAGGCAAGTGACCGACACGCCCGTTGGCGATAGAGCGCGGAAACCTTCGAGCGCCTTCTTGCCCGCAATCCACGGGTGCAACGCCTCGACTGCGGGCAAAGCGTGCGCCGATGTCAATTTCGCGCTCTAATGCAAGCATGAGCCCGTTGTCTCCTCATGTACTGTAGCGTTTTTAGCACTATTGTACTTTCAGGACTCCAGAGGTCGAGGAGGGTTCGAAAAAAAATTTGCCCGAGCTTCGCTCCGGTTTCGTATTACGCTGGAGTATGGTAGGTACGGGTGACTAAGGCAGTGGTCACTGATTTCTCTAAAACTCCAGCGTAATACGAAAAACGGATGTCAGATTCGTGGTCAGCACCCCAAATAACCCCTCTGGCGACCCCTTTTTTCGACCTCTCCTCGACCTCTGGAGTCCTGAAAGAATAATAGTGCTTTTTACAAAATAAATCTTCTCGCCTGGGCTGCCGTAGCCTCTATATAGGAGAGCCTCCTGTCGACACCCCACCCCTTTTACGTCGTTAGCGAGGACGAAATGGGTAACGTAACCGGGTAATGCCGACCATCACTTACTATTTCAAACGTCACTACGCTAAACCTAGTTCAAAGCCACTTTAGAACGCGGCTTTTCGAAATATAGGATATCGATCGTAAGACGCAAAAACCTAAGTAATGCTTAAGCTGCAGGCCTAGCGATACTCTCGTGATAACAATGTTGCCAGAAGCAAAAGTACCTGCGAAACTGTGTTTAGAATAGGCAGGCCGGCGGCAGCCTGTTCCAGCGCTGGCCGCCGTCCATTCGACCAGTCGGTGCTCCACGTAGGCCGGGAATCAGCGCCGAGGTGAGCGACCTGAAAAGCTGTCGTATTCGGCTAAAGAGCTAAAGAACAGCTTATGAACACTACCATTGGCCCTGTTCGTTAAAGCCGAGTGTCTTCATGCCTTCCGTCAACGTGTCGTTGGTCTTCTTTGTCATGAGATCTTTTAGTTTAGAAGGCATGAGGAATTAATGAAATTGAGGCGATTCTAATAGCTTCACTCCCAACAATAAAGCTAAAAATGTAAGGAAGTTATAGACTCAAACAGTAAAACCTCTCAACGACCTTTATTCGTTCAATTGAACGCTTTTGCCAAGCAAACGCATGTGGCAGCCCAGTCGGAGGAGGCGTCGCCTGCCGCGTTCAACCGATTACTCTAGGTTCCTGGTCCGGACTTCCTGCCCAGGCCAACCGAACCTTTCACGCCTCCGGGTCGCTAAATTTGTCCCATTGTGCAGGGCAAGTATGCACTCAGTATGCATTGCTTCCACGGCAATCGGTTGAACTAGAATGCGTGGCGCATCCCAGAAGGATCTAGCACAGCATTTCGGGGTTGACGGCGAAGTACTGTGCCGAGGTTGAAGTGAGGCACCAGAAGTTGATTGAAAAACAGCCGGCATCGGTCAGTCGAAGAGGCCCAATCCTACTGCATGACAACGAGCGTGCGCACGTTTCAAAAATTGTTGTTCAGAAAATGGACGAATTGGGATACAAAACTCTTCCACATCCAGCAAATTCACCAGATCTGTCCCCTACCGATTACCATTTTTATCAAGCACTTAGATCGTCATGTGAAGGACAAAAAATTCAGCAACCAAGATGATGCGGAAAACGATCCTCTTATGTTTTATTAATCCTCGTAGTTCTGATTTTTGCAAAGACGGAACGTCTAAGCTATTGTCGCGATGGGAAAAAATGTGTTAATTTCAGCGGTGCTTGTTTCGATCAATAAAATTGTCTCCAAGCAAAAGCTGTGATCTGTCAGAGTTTTCAGTCAAAATCTGCCATTTCATATGCAACGACCTAATACAAAACGACGAAATAAAGGCTAAGGGCGGAGTTAGCCGATCCATTTATGCGCCCACACCATGCATTTTACATCTACGGGACATCGTTGACGGGATTTAACACGTTGACGACCGCGCAATTTTCGCGCTTCTGGCGCGTGGGACCAACCGATTTTTTGCAACGTCGAAAGTTGCTTGTTAGCTGAAGCCACAACTGTCGAGAAGCTCCTGAAGTGCACACAACACAACAAAGTTGCTTCGAAACATTTGAATACAATTTTAAAAATCGCAAGGCTGCGTAATATCGTCGAACTCCCGCTGATTTATTCTAGTTTAGCGGTGGGGATGTTCGAGGATATTAGCTGTAGGTACATGATTAATTTGTGACTACAGAATAGTTTAAGGCTACAGAACAAGACTCGAGTGGCCTTGCATACTTTTATCCAACAATTAAACACGACATAAGAAAGGACAGGAGGAAGTAAAAGGTAAAATATCCAACAGCCTAGCGAGCCGGACCAACACCCACTACTAACCTCCCTCTCAAATCCGGAGGCGGGACCCTCAGCTTAACGGCTAGATGGTACAGTAGGCCTCCCACCTGCTTATGGTTTCGAATCGGGAGATGCTTGGGCAGCGGGCGGTTAGCTGTTATACGGCGGGTCAAGAGGGCTGCGCGGAGCGGACTAGATGCAGCCCAGCTGTCCTACGGCCACCTGTCTTTACTCCTGGGTCTACAGTTCAATCCACTATAACTGTGACACGGCATCGTGTCATGCGGTCCTAAGAAGTCGAAACTGGGGTGGGGGCAGGGCAACGTGTGATAGGTAGTCAACGTGTTAAATGCGTGCCTGACCTTTACCTGCAGAGGCCAGCCAGTAGTGTAGTACCAATCCATCGACCCCGAGAGATAGAAGATAACCATCACCGAGCTGGAAGAAACCCGAACCACAGATCGCTTCGTGTGCATGAAAGAGCCAAGGCCTACTCTGACTGCGCAAGATGCGTCCCACAGGAAAAAAGTACTCAAAAAAGATCGTTACCAACCGAATAGCTGTAATTCACCTAAAGCCAGTAAGAGCCTGTTCATACTTCGCGACGGGAGCGACGGCAGAGGAAGAAGCGATAGGGCGAAGGATACGTGTTGATCAGCCGAGCCGTTGCCTGGGAAAAATCGATAGGTATTCTTTGCTTTGCCGCCCTGTCGCTGCCGTCGCAGAGTATGAGCAGGCCCTAACCAATACGAATATTATAGGAATAAAATCTATGGAATATATCTTAGTCGGTATGGACGACCCTGCAATTGCAGTTGCGCTCCTACTCCCATGCCGCATCGCCGTCTCTTCTGAACTTTTCCTAGAGCCCATACCCCATACATCAGGGAGAATTTTTGGAGCTTTCGAAAAGATTCAACAATCTGTACACCCTCTCGATTAGCACAGACCCAATTTAAGCTTTAAAAATAACTGACCATTACTTTATCAGGCCCAGGAAGATCAAAAAGTAATAAGATGAATTGGTGGCAAGAAAAGCACAAAACAACACAATAAGGCCGCAAAATGCAGACTATCATTAAAAACGGCAAAAAATGAACGCCAAGACAGTCACCTAAAACTCACCTAACACCGACGTATTTCTTTGGACCGGCACAAGTGATTTCGGACTAGTACGGAAGGAACGTGCGCACTCGGTTTGTCACTAAGTACCACACGAACCAGTCGAACTCATCATCGCGGAACAGCGGATTTCCTTCAAAATGAGGTATGTAAATATACATATCTATTGCAGATGAGCTCTTAAGATGACTGAAGCTTGAATCGATAAAAATTTGACTAAGACGAAAAAGTATGCCATAAAGCTAAAGCGCTAAAAAAGCTATAGTAGCTGTGGAGGAGTGCGCTTCTCTCTGTCTCACAACGGCGAAAATATTAAAAATAAACTAGTTAGAAGGACATGCCTAAACCTAAGAGAGGATAGTGTTCGGCTATTTCCTATCCGGGAGCACCTTCCGGTACGTGTTCTATGCGCTTCTCTAGAGATCCCACCCACTAGGATTGATCCACTACCCCTTTAGAGGTCGCTAGTGCGATAAAGAAGTCCTTGCATAGAATAGAAAAACGAAAAAACGACGTCTCACATCTAGGCGAAACTAAGCGAAAAGAACTGCAAAGATCGATTTCAAAAATTTAAAAGGTGGGATAAAATTCCAGTTAAAACTACCGACCATCGAGAAGAATGTTGGCGATTTTCGCGTCGAACGCGCCATCCTCAAAGCTGGCCAACTGGTTCCTCGAAAGGTCCAACGAGAACACTTTCGTCTGGTGCGAGAACGTCCTCTGAAAACGCCCGCCGTAATTCCTAAGCACGAACGATCAAAAGAATCCTCACTGAATCCTCACCTTCGAGATCTTCTCAGGCTATTGTGAGCCAGATCGAGTGTTGTGAGCTCTCGGAGTGAAGCGAACGCATCCTCATCCACTGACGACAGCGAGTTGTTGCGTAGGCTTAGCTGTTGCAGATTGCGCACGCCATCAAGTATACCCCTTCTGAACAGTGAGCGGCCGTGACAAAAGATACTTTGTTTAAATAGTGAAAAATGAACAAAAATACACATTAACAACGAAAAACAAAAAGGTTTGAAACAACCAAAACCTGAAGATAATACAGGGTGCGTAAAAAGCATTGACGCACTAAATGTAAACGTTAGAAATGACGACACATGATAAAATTTAACAAGTTTATACACAAAATGTCAACAATTATCTGTCGAACAGAATAGCACCACTTGTATTTCATTTATTCTTCTTTGCTGCGAATGCAGGAGCGAAGGCGAAGACAACGAGGAAAGGCATCGACGGTGCGTCGCAAGTAGTCCACGTCGATTTCGCTCCATGCTTTAACGTGGCCACTTCCAACTAAACGAGTGCTCCAACTCGTCTAGTTCATTTTGAAGTGAAAAAGTTTATAAAAGTAAACAATGTTGAAAACAACACATAGTAAATACAAATAAATGTATAGCTATACTGAAAGGGATGAAACAAGCACTGCAAACTAACCTATCGACTGAATCGAGTTATTCGCCAGCAACAAAACCAACAGCTGATCAAGTGAGTCGAAACTGTTTCTGGCGACTTGCACAATGTTGTTATTCTACAAATAACTACATAATTATTCTCCTTGAAAAATACAACACTGACTGCAATATAGACAATACTGACCTGAATGCTGATTACTTGAAGATTCGGATTGTTTGAGAAGGCGAGTGTGCCGATCTTTTCAATCAAATTTCCATCCAGGCGAACTTGCTTCAGACTCCTAAGATCCTTCAGCTCCGCAGCTGAGTAGTAACTTTTCAGTGCAGCCCTTTTAGGGACACCAGATGAATAAGCTAGTTGAGAAGGCGTTCTTCTACAGGGTCAATGAAGCCACTCACCTTCTGAAGGATATCGTTGGTTACGTCGAGGATCTCGAGGCGATGGAATGCCTGTAGACGATTTCCGTCAAGGCTGCCGATCAGGATGTCCCTCATGTAGAGGTACCGCAGCTGTGGCACGTTCATGAACGCCATCGGATGAATCTCACTCAGTTGATCGTTCTGCAGCCGAAGCTCCTTGAGGTGGGGCAGGTTCATCAGCTCGAAGTTGCTGATCTGAAAAAAAAAACTCTTCGGTTAAAAACATGTTTGAATCGACCGAGCCTTTGGAGGAGAAGGAGGGGTAGAGGGAGGCTAGAAGACAGACAGCTAGGCTGCTATGTCGGAATAGAGACTCTATTCGTAGATCGAGAATGTTCCAATCGTGAGACATCCAAAGAGCTACAGAAGCTTGCTGAGAACAGTTCTGAAGCCATGCACTTCAGCAGCTTCTTCCTAGAATTCACATTAGCTGAGAGCTTCATCCTATCTCTCAGCTTGACTCAGAAGACTAGAAGAATTAACCGTATCACTTACCGTACCTTAGGGTCTGTTCATACTTGGCGAATAGAGCGACTCGTTGCATGTGCAAAACAGGCAAATCTATTGAAACCGAGCGACCGCCGCCGAAATCTGCTCATACTACAGCGTTATCGCTTTCGTCGCTTGTGTCGCCTGCTCATAAATACTTCGCTCCGGCGACGAATGGAGTGTGGGGTACGTAATTACATCATAGCGCACCAGTGTTCGAAGGAAACGATTCCTATTCTGCCATTCTTCAGATCGATTTAAGGCATGCTATTAAACTCCTTTTTGAGTGTAAGGTTTATGACGTAGGTAATATGATTGTTTGCTACTGTCTGTGTTAACTGATTGACAGACTGACAAGAAATAGGCGTCATGGTGCAATTAGTACACCACACTACATCCGTCGTCCCAGTCGCTCTCGTCGCGAAGTATGAAAGGCCCTTGGCGTCAAAACCCCCAGAGGATTATGTGAGACAGAGCCTTCAGATGCTCATAGAGTCGGAGCAAAGCTTAAGGCCCAGCAACTGGAGCTACACCAAATGCTGCTAAATCGAACCTCAGAGATCTTGTCGGGCAGATCCAGATACATCAGCTTGACACAGTTTCGGAGATTCTGGGCCGGAGTAGTTGGGAAGCAATTCCCACTGAAGTCGAGCAACTCGATCCGAGGCTTAACTTCCGATAGTGCATTCCTAAAGTAGGTGTGCTTTAGGTTCGACCTGAACTAAATCGAATTTGCTACGACCTTTAGAAATAGAAATTATCTGAACATATGCACACTAAAAGAAAGGTAACGAGTCAGAAAGAGGTAAATGAAGCCATTCACCAGGAGCCAATTCATCAACCGCTTACCGGCCGGTAACCATGAAAAGTACCGCCGAACCTGATGCTAATTAATGGCGGTATCAGGGGGTTTGGCGGCACTTTTCTCCGTTAACGGCCGGTAAGCGGTTGATGAATCTGCCCCAGAATGTCAAAATTCAGCGAAATTCCCAAAAACCTTAGAACGCAGGTGCAATTCGACTAAAAACTAGTGTAGTCTAACTGGTGACGAGCCACTCCCGGCACCATTCTAACCATTTGTTCCTGCGTGTTATAAATACAAAAGACGGCAATAGTCGATCCTCTCGGGTGTGCCACGCTCTTTACTTCTAGGTATACAGTGGAGGTAACGTGAAAGGCCAATACAATGACCAGCAGTGGCAGGCCGATGGGCGAATCAGTGCTTTATCATTCCCAGGCACGTCTGATTCCTACTCATCGACCCCTTAAGAATGGAAAGCTTGGTTGGCCAGGGCGGAACATCCGAACCAAGGACCTTGAATCGGAGCGCACACGGCAGCTGGCACCTCCCCCGACTGCGCCACTACGTGCCCTACAACCAGATAGGTATAGGTACGCCCTCAATGAGGCTGACAAAATCCAGTGAGAAATGAGCTAAAAAAAACTCCGGTTTGGTTTAAGACAAGTGTATGACGAGCCACACCCGAATGACCCCTATCCATCCCATCCTTTGATGTTTTTTAAAATCCCGGATCTTATGATGATTTAGGTAAAGGCGGCGTTCGCCAGGGGCCAGATTCATCAACGAGGTACTTATGAAGCAGAGGGCCCGTGGTGCCGTGGGGTTGCATGTTAACATGTTAACCCATCAACCCCACGGCACCACGGGCCGGTACTTATGAAGCATCGGTCCCCGAGTGCCGTGGGGTTGCCGCGTTAACATGTTAACATGCAACCCCACGGCACCACGGACCCTCTGCTTCATAAGTACCATCAACGACTTACAGCAATCTAACGGTGAAAATACTGCCGAAATCCCTGATAGCGCGGCTTATCAACAAGCGATATGGTGAAATGTTTCGCCATATCGCTTGATAAGCCGCGCTATCAGGTATTGCAGCAGTATTCTCACCGTTAGATTGGTGTAAGTCGTTGATGAGTCTCGCGCCAGAATAGAATCTCGGCTGATTCAGGTAACCGATATTTCGTCAGATCATGCATCATATATCCGATTCGAAACGGATATCAAATTTTTGATCAAAATCAATTATCTGAATGACCCGAAAACCCGGTCTGGTGGAAATCACCCTTATGTAAATCATCCGAAAAACCGGGCTGTTCATGTATACGTGCTCACTACCCAAATGTGCCATTTATCTCGGGTTTGAAAAAATGATCCGAAATATCTGAATCGGCATCGGATCCTATGTACACTATTCACCAATTCCACAAAAGGCTACGCCACCATTTCACTGCATTTGATGCGTGCTAAGGGACTGTTCATACTTCGCGACGGTAGCGACGGGAGCGACTCGACGGCCGGGCAGATCATACGTATCGATTTTTTCTCGGCTCGGCAAAGATCGATACGGATGATTTGCACATCCATGCAATCGCTCCCGTCGCGAAGTATGAACAAGCCTTAAGACCCCATTGAAGTCCTCATTTAGCCTATTAAAAGGCTCCAGCTATTACGGCTATAGTTCTCAAAATAGGGGTAGAAACTACAGCAGATATCGTAATCACTTTGTTGAAAGCTGGTTCTCATTGACTTAATAAGAAACTCACGTGGACAGGGAGCAGATCTCGTTCCGTTCCACTCGAAGAAACCGCAGCTGTGAAAGACCATCGAACGCTCCTTCCGATATTTCTTTTAGCTGAACGGACGCATTATCTAAGTTCTGTTATGTACAGTAAACATGAAGCAAATTTGGAGACAGCCATGGAAAAAGAAGTCATGAGAGAAACAGTAGAGGGAAAGTGTCCGAAAGGTCAATAGAAACTGAGGAAAAGACAGAAAGGAGAAGAACAATGTAAAATAGTGAAAGAAGGCGAACAGCATGACGAGTAGAAGGAATAGGAAAGCTAGTTGCAGCACTAGAACCTTACGGATCCTACTAAATATATCAAGAATCAACCAACAGGAGGATTAGCTAAGGGCTAGTTCATACTTCGAGACGGAAGTGACGGCAGAGGCGGGAGCGATAGGGCGAAGGACACGTATCGATCAGTGATGAGCCTGGAGCGGCAGATATACAGGCTTTATGTTGTCATAGGTGTTTTATTGCTATCAAAACTCTTGCACCAGACGGGGCTCGAACCCGCACGTTCTGCTTTCCGGGCAGCAATGCTAACGCTTACATCGCTGCCCGGAAAGCAGAAGGCCCGGGTTCGAGACCCCCCCCCCTTCCGCAAGAGTTTTGGTCGCTACAAATCATTCTGCAACAACCTTGAATCGTGATTTACAGTCGAGGCGCAGCTAGTAGGAACGCCGACGTTGTCCGAATTCTGGCTGCTCTGGCACTCCAGCCATCTTCACCTACGTTACTCTAACCACAACTGCTGCCAGAATTTGACCTTCTGCCCGGGCTTCCTTCTTGCCCTAAGTAGAAATAACGATGTTATTCAGCTGTCTGTATGCCTCCCTTTCTACATTCCAATTGGAAAGCTCTTCAGCACGATTCCCGACTGAAGAAAAAGACCATCAATAAACCACAATCAAAAGGCACAAGGTCAGGGCCAAATGAGACCTCTTCGTGCCCTCGAATCACCTGTGTATTCGATGCGTTTTTAACTTTCTTTTGAGAAAATTCAGTATCGTAAAAACCAGCCCTGCTATAGTGTGGTTCACGATTATCCTCTGTGAAAGCTTCAGCTCGTGTGAAAGTTTTGCGCAAGTACAAAGGAAAAAGTAGTTTTTGACGTCATTTTGAAAACGGATTTGAACAAACATATCAACGAACATGTACTATTTCCGTTTCCGTGTTTTGTATCCCGGTTTCTGGTCATTTTCTGAGTCCTTTCGTTTTGTGGCGCGTGGTAATTTTGTGGTGAGACTGAGTTCGAATATGAATCAAATAATATGCGTCCACAAAGTCTTGGGAAATGAAATGACTTCCACGGAATCAAAATGTTGGTATTGTCACTGTCATTGTCAGTGCACATAATGTGCAGTGATTAGTAAATAATAAATAAATAATAGTCCTATTCTGTACCCTATGAAGCAGTGTTTCGGACATGCAAGGAAAGCTCGCGCAGAATCCGGCAGCCAATCGAAAGGATCAAAAACAGCGCTAATTTCTCTCTGGGGTGCGTCACGCATTCATTTCTACGGCAGTTCGTGAACGTAATTTGAATGCGCGTTTGGCATATACTAGGTCGTTGCATATGATATGACCGATTTTGCTACCTCAATTTCTGGTCGATTTTTCGTGGCTACGGAATGGCCGCCATAACTCCTTAACGATGACCCACTCGTAACGATGGTGGAAGCGGATCCGCGCCAAACTCTGAGAGAGTCAGCACAACATTTCGGCGTTGACGGCAGCACTATCAGTCGCCACTTATATGCGATCGGAGAAGTAAAGAAATTGGATGAATATCTCCAGCACGAACTGAGGGCCGGGTAGAAGCTGAAGCGCCAGGTCACCTGTGTTTCGTTAAGGCTGCGCGATCTAAGGGAGGCTTTTCTGGGCAGGAGCGTGACATGCGAGGAAAAACGGATCGTTCATGACAATCGTCGTCGCTCTGCACAGTGGCTGGACAAGAATGAGAGTCCCACTGAGATGCCGAATCCAAGCCTCCATCCAAAGATGACCATGGCGACCGTATGGTGACGGTGTCCAGGCAGGGTCACCGATTTCGCTGAAACTTCGTCTGGGGGGGGAGGGTATTTGGAGTGCTGATCACGAATCCGACATCCGTTTTTCATGATTCGCAGGATAATATAGATACAGGAAGACACAGAATTACATTCTTAAAGTTTCTGCCGGCGACGGCAGGTAGAGATTGGTATGGGTAAGTGGTCGGTCCACCGAGTTAAGAAATCCGCGATATTGGAGGGAAAAAAGAAAAGAAGTGACTGCTACTTCGACGCGGTGGTTCAATACGCTACAACCGTGGCACTTCAAGCTCTCCGAAGGAATCGACGTCAAGCCAAACTGTGTGACTTCAGATTGAGGATTTGTAAGAGACGCTTGACCTGGGCAGCTCTGCTTTCCAAGAATGGTTGAGAAGTATGGGATTGTTGCCGACGAGACGCTTGTTATCAAGCAGAGTCTCCGACCGAATCGTGAAAAACATATGTCAGAATCGTGATCAGCATCGCAAATAACTCCCCTCCTACCGAAGTCGTGTCGGTGGAGTCGGAACTTTTAGCTAGTGATCACTACACATTTCCTTCGTTCTGAATGCTCTTTAGTACTGTTTACGATTTCAATTTCTCAGCGCTCGTGGCATCGCTCATCGCTCTGCAAGGGAACGCGACGGCGATCCGCCTAGGACCAACGCTAAACACCGCGCGCGGCGCGAAAAAGTATGCCATGCCTGCGATGAGGGCGGGAAGCCATCGCGCATACCGGCCGCCACCTTTGCGACAGCCGCGGCGAAGTTTCCTTTGACTATTCGGCCGCACGCGTTGGAATGGCCATGAACTGAGCCCCACGATGGCATCGCGGCGATTGAAGTATGCCCCCGGCCTAGAGGCCTACTCCATTGCCCGCGACAGGAACTACATGAGCGATCGGCTGCCGGGCAAAGATTATGTGTCGATTTTTGCCGATCGCCCGGCATTAATCGATTCAGAGCAATCCAGTCGCTCCTGCGGGCTATGATTAGGCCCTAAGTGGACTGACGTATCTTCTCTATGAGTTCGAGGAAACCTGTTATACATACATTAATAAGAAAACGTCTCACTAAAGTAAATCCTCTTGTTTCAATTCTCCTGTTTGTTAGCCCCTCCTACATCCACTGAGCTATCAACTAAGTGGAAAATTTAGAAATTAGTAAACATAAGGGCCCACTTATAGTCCGTGACGGCTGCGACGGGAACGACCGAGTCGCTCGTGCCAAGCATATGAACCGATACATAGTATCGACGATCGCCCGGCAAAAATCGATATGCACCGTACGCCCAGTCGCTTGCGTCCCAATCTATGAAAGGCCCACGTCAATCTGGGTGTGAAGCAAGTCAGAAAAATCGTGTCTTTAACGCTGACGAGCCACTCCAACTGGAGCGAGTTCCGAAGAAGGACCTTTTAGTATCTGCCTTAACGTCTTCTAGAGGGCCAGATCGTTCCAGAAGAAAACGTGACAAGTGCACCGAGACGTTCCGTATTTATAAATCTTCTAAGATCGCAGCTTGTTGAGCACTGTTACAAATTGAACAACCACAACATATCGCAGGATTAGCAGGACGCAATGAAAGAGCAAGACAACAACACAGTGAAGGGTGTGACCAATGGGGAAAATCGGAGAAAATGAAGGAAAGGAAAACACAATAAATAGGGAAGAGCACAGACAAATCGACGTAATATGACGAGACCTCTAGCGGAACACTGGGCGAGAACGCTACGTGCACGGGGAATTGTGGACGAGAGAAAGACTCACGGCGGAATGTGAGGGGCAGTATCGCACATCACAGCGGTGCGTCTAGGCTAGGCATGGCTTGCCTGCGTCCGACTCGGGTCTTCTTTTCCATGACGGTCAGCTGCTGCGGCTTCTCCTGTGAGACACGGGCCTTCTTGAACGGCAGAGCAGCGAACACCACCAGCGCCACGATCAGGCCTTGACACATCCCGAGGAACACGACCAGCACGGCCATCTGAACGAACGCAGCATTAGACCAGTCTTGGTTGAGCACATGCAAAAGCAGCCTCAAAGACATTCTGAGCACCAATTCTTTGACGAGGTCCATGTAGCGAATGCGGGCAGCATTGGGAGGTGGGGACGCACCACACAAATATAAACGGTCAAAACAGTGACCGAATGTAGGCCAGCCAATCAGTACAGCAGCCGTACACGTCCTACGAATGGCACACTCATTCGAGGCACCGGATAGGCTTGCGCGTGCGTCTTCGTCTCCGAATGCTGCCCACATTCGCGACTAGGACATGAGATTCAACTTAAATGTCAAGGATAACGTAACAAAGTATTCAATCCCAATGTTGCCCCTCGCGCGATGTGCGCCATACTTAGTGTCTAATTTGGGGCCGGAATAATCAACGATTAAACCCCGTAGTATGCTGGGTATAAGGGGTAAGGATACCCACGATGAAGCATGGGCTATATTCCTTATCGCACCTCTACCACCCATACTCCACCTAAAACGGGTTTAATCGTTGGTGAAACCGGTTTCCTGAACTGATTGTTCAGGAAACCGGTTTCACCAACGTGTTTGTTGCTCACAAGAATTGTTCTGCCATCACGAGCAATCCAGTATTCATTCCAATACGTTTCTCCCTTAACCCACAGAAAACAAGAGTGCGTGCGAAATCTTTTGCTCCAAAGTAGTAGAGCCTGCTTTAGAGAGGAAAACTTTTTTGCAGTCATTTTGAAGCAGAATGCGAGATGGCGCAATCCGAGGAGGCGGCGGCTGTCATGTGCTCCTCAAGTCTAGGTTCTTGGTTCTGATCCCGCCCAGGCCAACCAAGCCCTCCATTGCTCGGCGCTGAGGACAAAATACTGGCTTGTCCATAACTGCACAGCCTAAGTGATTGTAAAGGCAAAATTCACATTCAAACTGCCTCCACGATAGCAAATAGAAGAAGAGTGAGTAAACAAAATAAAAGAAACTTTCAAACAAAGATAATATGTTTTGGCTCCTGTAGCGCGAATTAAATAGGCAACGCGATGGCTCTTATACTGCCCAGCCTGCCTTCAGCTGTATCCTAGTCAAGAGTGACAGTTTCGCCCAGCACTCCACGAAGAGACACTAGTTCATTGAGCTTACATGAGAGCTACCGTATCATTTTCTAGTAGCGTAGTGGTAGTAGCTTAGTGGGAGCAATTCAGGAGAAGGGATGAGGGACAAAACACCACGTGCTCCCTTCCGACTAAGATTACTACAGATCCCGTGTCTTCTGCTGGAGTATAAACCAGGGATGAGCGGATAATGAAATTTTGAAACCCGAATAACGGATAACGGATAATTTTGCCCGAAATGGCCGGATAACGGAAAAACGGATACCGAACAAACAACAAAAATTAAAACTCGTTTTAAATTGCTCTAATTTCAAAGGAAGACCAGGAGTTGAAGCACTGTTAATTTATAAGCCATTCTTATACATACATACAACGCACTTGTGCACGCTGGTATACCATCGCCCTACATCCGACTTCTCGACGAATGCTTCTCGAACACATCGACTACCATCCAGCTGTTCGATCGAAAGCTTAAAATTCCTATCGGGAAAGGAGTACGGCAGGGAGACACGATTTCTCCCAAGCTATTCACAGCGGCACTCCAGGATGCCATGAAAGACTTGAACTGGGACGATAAAGGCTACCTTGTCGACGGTAAACGGATCAGCAACCTTCGCTTCGCCGACGATATTGTTCTGATCTCTACCAGCACGGCAGAAGCCGAGGAAATGCTGAACGAACTCAATGTGGCAGGTATGAAGATTGGATTGGACATGAATATGTCCAAGACACAATTTATGGTCAACCAGTGGTGTGACACGGGACTCGTAAGGTTAAATGGAGTCGCTCTGCAACAGGTCGACTCCTACGTCTATCTGGGAAGAGAGCTGAACATGGATAACGACCTCGCTCCTGAAATCGCCCGCAGGAGACGCGCAGCATGGGCAGCCTTCAGTTCGATTCGCGAAGTCACCGATCAGGTCAAGGATCCCGGCCTCAGGGCCTCGATATTCAACGCCTCTGTACTGCCTGCGATGTGTTACGCGACGGAAACCTGGCCCGACAACAAGACAATCGCCAGAGCGATGCAAACTACGCATCGTGCACTGGAGAGATGTCTTCTGAGGAAGCCTTCGTCAGCAATGGCAAGAAGGCCTACGAAGCTACGGGAGAAGTCGCAGTTAGCAGACCCGCTGCAGTACATGAAGAACTCCAAATATCGCTGGGCCGGACACCTGCTTCGACGAAAGGACGATAGATGGAGTCTCCGTGTCACAGAATGGCTCCCGAGAGACCATAAGAGACCACTGGGACGACCGCCAACGCGATGGGCAGACTCATTCTCAAGATCTTTCAGAGAGCGGAGTCTGCCTCACTGGATGCAAACAGCCAGAGATCGAGCGGTCTGGAAGAGTTGTGGTCCCCGCTGAGAAGACCTCCAGCCGACAAAAGGACCATCAAAGTATCAAAGTAAAGTAAGTAAAGTTTTTAAACGTTCTGCAGTTGCGACATTAACGACACTCTATAGGATTTTCTACCCGTCAGAAGGAATATAGACAAACAGCAACATGCTTGCCTTTCGCCTGCTTCCAGAGGGTGGGAGGTGGCAGTGCCATCAAAGCACGGCCAATAACAACGCCGACCAATCAGGGCCGCTGTCTCTGTGTGGCATACCTACTTCCAGTAGCCTGATGGGTCTGCAGCGTGTCGCCTTCCCCACCTGAGAGTAACAGAACTGCCATGCCCCGGTGTTCTAGTGCTAGTCTAATCATTTTCAACTACACCCTGCATTGTCCATCAACTCAGCCACAGCGGCATCACACAGAGCCTCTGTTAATGACTCACCAAGATTTATAGACAGCAAGGAGTAGGACCACGTAACGACGGTCACTGGCGACGGTGTGAAGAACGTGAGAACGGCGAGCATGCAAATCAGCGCGAAGAACGCGGTCTGCTCAGTGACGGGCACGATCGACAGCAACTGAAACGCTCCGAACTGAGCACAAAAACAAACGACAACTTTATGCTTCTCACTCACAATGAGTTTCGCCCGTATCGTCCCGATGCCCATAATTCGCGTCACAACTGCAGCTCTGCACGGAACTTATGCACTGTTTGGTGTAGGTACACATGAACTCGGACCACGAGGAACATTCGTTCATCTCTAAACGATCACTTCATTTACTTTCTGTCCTTCCTTGTAGCCGATTAGTGTGCATCACTAGCATCACTTGCATTTGTGACCAGAACATCTGTTACCCAACTAGACGTTGATTCGACGCCGCTTCATTGTCTGGCGTGTTGCCATCTCACATTGCTGCCCATTTCAGCGACATGCGATCGGGCTGCTCCACAAAATCGTACCTTAGCCGAAGAAGCTGCTACATGAGAGTGGCTATGTCTTGCTAGTACAACAGAACCTCTAGCCCTTTTCTTGCCTACTAAATGGCAAAACATAGCAGCTCACATACTCGATCTATTCTGTCGGACCATGTCTAGGGGTTGACCTTGAAGGAACCGTGAAGTGTATGGGCCTAACCGCCAGATCGATTTCTTCTTTCAGCTTTTGAGGGGGTCCATTCCACCTGTAGAGCAATTACTACTGCTTGGGCCTCTGTACAATACTATACCAACGATATGCTGAGCTAAGAATAGCCTGGATGGGATAAATAAGGCTGAAATGTGGCCTGAGAGAGGGAATAACAACGCATGTCCAGCGCGGTCGTTGAAGGTGATGCTGGCCAAGACCACCGTTGCTCGTCCGTAGGCTTCTATGAACCTGCTTAGCAAAGCAGGCGCAACCGTTTAGTCAGGGTCGATCAATCCTTCGAATCGCGCTACGCCTTCAATTTCTACGCGATACCACTGGATAGTTTGAATGGGTCTTACCCATTCAAACTATCCAGTGGTTAGGACATTCGAAACCTATTCCGATGTCTGACTGATAGTGAGAGTAGGATAACGTTTTTATTTACCTCATGCAAACCATTCTTATGAGCTTATGAGTTTGAAGAGTTTTTAGTTCATAAAAGATGGTTTCAGTCCGCACGCAGAAAGAAATCTGAGACGATCCTTTCGTGAGGATGTCGCAGCGCCTCGTACCACTGCGCTATATACTCTTTTCTTATACGCAATCATCTCAGAGAACTAACTTAAATCATCTACTTGCTAGTTCTAAGCCCAGAACGACCGATTCAATGCTCTTCGTGTTTTTCGATCGAGCAGGGCCCACAGGGTCACTATCGCACACGACGGAGATGAGTGGAGATGTTGGTGGCGACCGCGTAAGGCGATATAGGAAACGTTAGAGCACATAAACGATACAACGTGCTTCTTTGGCAAAAAAGCCGGCGGCGATAACGAGTCCCTTTTTGGTATGCGCCGTGCATTCTGTTCTACGGGGTGTCGAGGAGACAGCACGAATGCATATTTTGTTTATGCTACGTCTTTTAGTTGACACACAATGAAGAAGTCAGTGTTTTATTCTTCGCAGACGAGCTAGAACTTTGTCTGGGATCCGTAGGCAAGGTCTTCGCGCCGAAAATCGATAGTAACCGACCGATATTGATATTGATCGAAAACATTCGTTAACGTTGATTACACAGCTGATATTGCTCACTTGGTGTGAGGTTGGTTGACCGACCAGTGAATCCACATGTGAATGTCACATCCTGGGTATGTCCCATTTATTCGACCCACTACCCAGGGTTTTTCGTCGTGTCCGGATACGTCTCGGAAGCCCTAGTAGTCCGAGCAGAAAAATCGCTCAAATGCGACAACTTCTCCTGAGAGTAAGAGACACTCAAGCAGCAATGTTTCTGAGCGAAATTGGCTTTCCGTAAGGTTGCCGAGCCTGTTATGAGGGTCCGAGAGCTAGGCGAGGTTTCCTACTCCCTAATAGCCTAAGAAACAGCCGTTCGACGTTCGGCTTGACTACAAGGACACACCATAATTGAGCAGTAAGCAGTAACCGGCACCAAAATCCAGTATGCCAGCTCTTAAGCTGTGATTTGGAGTCGAAAGTGGAATGAAGACATAGGGTAGGATCTCGACTTTAGAAAACGAGCAAAACATGGACGACGGACAATGACGTTGATGGACGCGGAAAGTATACTTATGCTCGAATGACCCATTCGAATAGGTATTCGAATGATTTTCATTCGAATTTGAATATTCGAATTCGAGTATTCGAAAAATCGCGTTTTTCGAATGTATTCGAATTCGAATGTTCAAAAAATCGCGTTTTTCGAATGTATTCGAATTCGAATGTTCAAAAAATCGCGTTTTTCGAATGTATTCGAATTCGAATATTCAGAAAAATCGCGTTTTTCGAATATATTCGATTTCGAATGCTCGAAAATTTTCGGTATTCGAAACCATTCGAATATTCGCAATTTCCCAGAAAGCAAAAATTATTCAAGTATTCGGAAAGTGTCATTCGAATGCCCAACAAGAATTTGTGTATCGGCGTATTTTGAAAAGGCTTGGTGGGTTTCTCGGGTAATTTGGGTCGCCAAAACGGTTCTCTCCGTGAATCAAAGCTGTGGTACGATGGTGGCTCGGTGCCCGGATACTGAGCGCCTCATCGATACTAGTCACTTCCCGAAAAGCCTTCCTGTTAAGAGGGAGAACTTCCACAACATCTTACAATGTTGAATTGCAAAAAATTTTCCACGGAGAATCGCTGCAGTGGTGAATCGGGGACCAGTAATCGTCGCCACCTCGATTGGTGAACTCTGAGAGAAAACCACTTTCACCGATAAAAGTATGGATAGTATCAACCGATATTGATTGCCTGATCAATCTGTGACATGGTCTTCTGAATTAAGGCGCTCGCTGGAGACGTCTGGATATTTTCCAGTATTTTGTGTACCTATTCTACGCTAATTTTATGCACCTGTTCCTGTCAGTAATTTCTGACGCATCGACGATCGACAGCTCTTAGCGCGCTCCTATATAGTATCAGACGTTTTTTAGATCTTAGAGTATGGACATAAGGGTTAGTTTGATCTGGACCAGTTTTGCATTCCACTCAAGCAGTTCTGGAAGCTATTTTCGCCGTAAACGTAATAACGTAAAGGATGAAGGACAGCAGAAGGAAGGATAAAGGTAAATTCTTGTTTGGGAGGTACCAAGCATTCCACATTTATTACTGCGCCTGTGCAAAGCGGCCGAGGAAGAGTAGGAATTGTTAACAAAAAAAAATTGAAAATGATGGTTCAAGCGGCGTTTCAAACGGACGTTATTTGTCCTTCACGCTGCAGTTAAGAGTCTGAGACCACAAGCTAGCAAATGTCTGCGGGATGGGCGTGAGTGTCAACAGGGTGCGCTTCTGTCTTCTGCCACGTCGGGTGTCTCCTGGTGCAGAGGAGTACCTCATGAAGTCGGCTTTGTAATTTTCGTCACGCTATGCTCTTCTGCTCCTCCGTGGTATGAATGCTCTGCTTCTGGATTTCGTTTCTGCAACGACTACAGTTCCGCAAAAGCTATATTATAAGGTAGGACTTCACAAAGGGGAGACGGCATAGGTCAGCCGGATGTTATCGATCGATTTTATCGATTTTTGTTCTAAATTCGCCATTTGAAGTGGGATTCGCATTGATACGTTGGCCGTATGCCGGACTTCACAAAGGGGAGGCGGCGTATTTCGGCCGGATGTTATCGATCGCTTTTATCGATTTTTGTTCTGAATTGGCCATTTGAAGTGGGATTCGCATGGATTCGTTGGCCGTATGCCGGACCTCACAAAGGGGAGGCAGTGTATGTCGGCCGGATGTTATCGATCGATCTATTTTTCTGAAGTTTACCGTAGTTTATCAATATGTTGGCTTTAGAATAATTACATTCACATGTTCATCGCAAACAAGAAATATTTATTCATACCACTTACTTGGGTGAATCACCAGAACGAAATGAGACTGGCCCTCATGGGTAGCCTATTCCTAGCTACTTAATACATTTTGTGGCCGCAAAATCGACAGTGTGATATTTCACATTTGTAGATGAGCAGGACAGACTTGCTACAGTTTTACATGTAGTACTTTGTCGTCAGTCCTTCATTAGCTGCCGCTAGGCAAAAGCATTGTTTCATGAAAGTTCTTTAACAGTCCGTCTGCCACCAATTTCAAAAAGTATTGTTTTAAAGTGACCTAGAAGCTTACAGTGGCTCAACCAGATAATGTTCCCTTCAAATGTGTTGTAAACCTTTCGTTTGTTCCTCATAAGCAGCAATTAACAAAACACTAGTATTCCTTTGAGAAAAATTCGTATTCCAGTAAGCAAGGAAATTAGACGCTTCCATAAGCCCTTTGATCGTTCTACGTGTAAGTCCTCTATCTCATTTTTACGATTCACATGGGGGTTTATGAGATGCCTGTCGATAAAAACCTCGTGCTTAACTAGGAAGGGATCCGTTATGTATTGCTTCCCTTTTCTCTTCTGTGTTGCCTTCTATCATGTCTATAATACAGCCTGATTTTTCATTCGAATTCGAATATTCGAATCGAATATTCGAATTCGAATATTCGAAAAATCGCGTTTTTCGAATGTATTCGAATTCGAATGTTCAAAAAATCGCGTTTTTCGAATGTATTCGAATTCGAATATTCAAAAAATCGCGTTTTTCGAATGTATTCGAATTCGAATATTCAAAAAATCGCGTTTTTCGAATGTATTCGAATTCGAATGTTCAGAAAAATCGCGTTTTTCGAATATATTCGATTTCGAATGCTCGAAAATTTTCGGTATTCGAAACCATTCGAATATTCGAAATTTTTGGGAGAGCATAAGTATAGCGGGGAGGGTGGCTACTCCAGATCGGTGGCCCCCTTCGGGCGATGACGGTTCCTCTCGGCAGCGAACACCAACAGAGCGAGCGACGGCTCCAGCAGCTGCTGCAGTGGATACGATCTGAGTAGCTGGAGCTCCCCGAACACAGCTAAACTACGACATGAGCATCTGAAGAGCGATGGGATGAGCCCATCAACTTCGTGATCGTCGATTAGAGATCACGAAGTTCCATCGATGTCGCACGACCACCTCCGGCTGCTCGCACCAGCGATCGGTCGGATTTCTGTCAATGGCGGCCAGTAGAATTCCAGGCGGAGACTCCTAATAGGTACAGGTTTCAGCATCTTCAACTGAACCACTAAATTAATGCCCAAGACGTGCAGTGCAAATGTCCGCATGGCGTCTCATTAGTAAATGGTGTTTGTCCTCAAATCTCAAGAAAATTATACAAGTACTGCAACTGCTGGGCACTAGTGAACTTTCAAGCCATCAGAGCTCGTAAGTCTTCTTCTTCCACTCAAACTCTCCAGAATAGGGTAGGTAATGGATAGGTGAGGGTGGAGAGAATAGCATCCAGCAAAGTGCTTAAGCGTCGTATAGGGATGTTATTTGTGGTGCTCATCATGAATATGAGGCTCGCTTCCGAAATTCCCGTTGATCGATTACGGTAGGTGTGGTACTGTACTGTATACTTTAGTTGTGTTAGTAATAGTGGGTTCTCCACATAGCGAGATTTGATTTCCAGTCTGCTACATGAGATGAGAAATAGCGCACAAGAAATTGATGCTTCCCAAAACGAGTGCCGGATACGTGATAAGCAACCCAAGTAACCGTTGTAGACAAAGGCTGGGCGATTTTCAAGATCCTGGCTAACCCGAGGCACGTATGATGTCCTGACGGAGGCAACCGTTGCACCAGCAGCAGACCTAACAGCCGGATTCGTAACCTCGAGATATGTGCTCCTGACTGCACCGCCCTCACATAGACAACATACCGTATCGTACCGTAATTGGGCGAGATTTCAAAAACTTTGTCAAATTCAAAAAACTGTCTTAGCCGAAGGTTATGCAGAAATTTCATGGCTTAAAAAGTTGTGAAAGGGTGTCTTTCCGGACCCTTCACTTCTGAGCGTTGTCCTAGTTGAGGGGTGTTGTATATCCCTTCTTCCTTTCTCCTACAACGCGTCTTATACAGAAATGCTGGGATGGCTCCTCTGTATATGTACATATGTAATGTGCATGTCAAAATGTTCGTTGCCTTGCTCTCTAACCAAACGCTAATGTGGGGCTACGTAGCCATAAAACATCTGCGTATAGGTTCCACATCCAACTAAACTGCGTACCTGGAGTGCAACGTGATCTCCCCTTGCTTTGCCCTCTTAGTTTTGAGTTTGGAAAAAAAAACAACATCGCAGCGCTATTCAAACGATACGAGCCGACCGGATTCAATAGAAAGATCGTATTTCATAATAACTCCGACTTTTGGGAGAAACTTTAAAATGGAATTCACTCTGAGCAGAGGTGACCTCACGGTACTTTCCGGTATGTGCTCACACGGCCGTTCGAAGGCGGAAGCTGCGCACAGTTCTCAGCTACGACCAATCTCGGACTTCCTCTCCTTGCCCTTAGGAGCTACCCTACCATGATATGATCCGCGGACTGCGTGGGATTCATGCGGCGAACTGAGGTCAGCCGGAAATTGCCGATGTTACCTCCTATGGTTAGGCTCCGTTTATACTTGTAACGCCGAGCGACGCGATGACATGTACCGTGGTCAAATTGGTCGATCGCATCGCCCGATCAATTGACACGCTACACATTGCGAACACTAACAGAGCGAGCTACGGCTCCAGCAGCTGCTGCAGTGGATACGATCTGAGTAGCTGGAGCTCCCCCGAACACAGCTAAACTACGACATGAGCATCTGGAGGGCGATGGGATGAACCCGTCAACTTCGTGATCGTCGATTGGAGATCACGAAGTTCCATCGATGTCGCACGACCACCTCCGGCTGCTCGCACCAGCGATCGGTCGGAATTCTGTCAATGGCGGCCAGTAGAATTCCAGGCGGCGATTTTGTTTTGAAGCGCAGCAAGGCGGCAATCATGTCAGTGCATTAAAAGACTGGAGCACGCACTCGAAAATCAAGTCGCAATGTTCATTCGATGGGTAATGTAAACACTGCTTAAATGTAGGACTAAGTGAAGATATGTGTTTTTACAACTGTTTACGTTGCACCGTTTGCAGGCGTGAAATCCCGTGAAAACCGAAATTTTGCTATCAATCGAATAAAAATCGCGACGTTTCAGACAAGGGCATGGCGCAATCTTGGCTTTGACACAAAAAATGGTCACCTTCCTTTCCTTAAAACAAGCTTTGAATCATTGTTTTTCCTCAGAAAAAATAAAAATTTTATAAAAAAAACTATGTGTTCTCTTACTGGGAAGTGAATTAAAACTTCAAAGAAAGTTATTTATTTATTTATTTCATGAGAAATCGTGTAACAACAACTCATCCTTGGATAGGAAATTATGTAGTCCAGTAAAAAGAGTATAACTTATCATTTAGTACAAGCTATCCTAAAATTTTCCTTAAACAAAAATTATCCTAAATTATCCTGCTTCCATTGCGTCTTCCAGATTGAACTAATAGATACTCTCTAAGAAGATTAAAGTAATTTCATGCCCATGAAAGATTATGACTCTTTGAAAACCTTTATTTCACCCGCCCCGAAAGTGAACAAACCGGCTGAAATTTTACAAACTTCTTATTTTCGAGGAAAATAGTGGTGTATTAAGGCCTATACCAAAGCGCAGAAAGGTAGCAATTTTTAGTGTATTAAAGAAAACCGTTCTACGCTCCCGTTTAGCTTTTTGCGATTTTCACTTGATTGATAACAAAAACTATGTTTTCGTGGAGCTATTTACATATGTACTTGTTTGTATTTACAGTGTGTTTATTTGTTGGCGCAGGAGAACTAAAAAAAAACGAAAAAAGCTAGTGGGTTGTTCGATAATTAATGTTCGTTGTTAATATAAATAAGTTCACCTCGAAAATATGAAATAAACGAAATTAATTACCGAACAACCCAATATATCCAATTTTCCATAGACACGAAATCATTTCAACCTTTTCGGAGTCTCGAGTTTAGTTGGGTAGACGCTCGTTTTAACTTGGAAGATGATCAGCTTGATTTCAAAAGAGTCAACCTTGCTTAGGTGAGTGTGCAATTTGATTCGAAAAGTGTCCAATTTTGACGCAAAATAGTATGAATGGTAAAACGGCCATGCAGTAAAAAGACAAACCCTTTATGACAACAACTTAACTAATGGTAAGTTGAAAGCTGTCTGGTCAGCATGTCACATTCATAGTAGGGATTTATAGTCGGCGACGGAAGCGACTGATCCGTTCTCAGCAGCTCATAGGAATCCATTAATGCCGAGGAATCTCTTGCAGGAAATTGATGTGCATCTTTTGCCCGGGTGACTAGCCCCTCCCGTCGCGGACAATGAAGATGCCCTTACATGGTGGGGAGGAGGGCAGGGGTTGGGCAACTTGGATGTCCGCAAAAACTGCGCAAAATAATGGACTGAAGGAAAGCTCACAGTGGTTCCTCCTCTATGACAACGCCAAGTCTATCTCGAAACCCCAGAATACAGTAGAAATCTCGGAACAATTTAGGATAGATTGATTTCGACGGATTTTCGCAATATTGCACAAAATATTGGGTTGTTCGATAATTAACAACCAATAATTTGGGTGTCGTTTGTCCTCAGAGATTGCACGCAGTGTACATTTTTATGTGAGTTTGATGCTCGTTGTTATTATAAACAAACTCACTTTGGAAAATAGGAAAAAACTGCAGTAATTATCGATCAACCCAATATAACTGCCGCCAATTCACCCTTCACATCAACCATTAATTCCTGCATTGTCTGGATTCTAGGGTTTGTTCTGCCTCTAATGCTCTTATAGGTGTGTATCGTGATGCTAAATTCCCGGGATCCTAGTAATTAAAGGAGCCCTGAGAGGAATCTTTCCGTGAAAATAACAAATTTCTACAACCTAAAGCGTGCTTATGGTACTGTCGCTTCGCCTCCGCTTCCCTGTGTGATATAACAATCTGTGAAATTGTGTTCGATACAATTTTGTCGAGCTGGCGTTTAGATCGAGACACCAGACGGGAGGGGCACGAGAACCCACTGAAAACTCGTCCAACCGTTTGGATTCATTATGCGAAATAGGGGTTATTGCAGGAGTTTAAGGATGGCTATTTATGACACGAACCAAAAACTACAGTACCGGACGCGTCTTTTGAATAGACGCCGAAAAAACCGCACTTTTGCGGTTTTTGCGTCTTTTTGCTATAACTCGCCCAAATGCCATCCATTTAAAAAAAACCAAGGGTACATCTGAGCTCAGGAGATCGAGCTCTATCGTTTGGTATATACATTTCATATGAAAGGTCAAAAACGGCCAAAATTGAAAACTTGCGCTCCATTGAGAAGGCCGGCCGCGGACGAGTTGTCGGCCGCAAGGCATCAAAAACAGTTGCATGGTCACAATTCCTCTAATTTAAGGTTTTTTGAGAAAAGGTTGATACCGTTCGATTCGTCTCCTCGAGGTCTACACAACCATATATACAGCTTCGCCAAACCACCGCATTTTCGCAGTGGGTGGTCAAAAATGACTGGAGTAGACTTTTTGCTATTGGAGAAGCTTATATTCCAGGAATTGCATGTTCTCGGAGCATCTCAAGCACGGCGTAAAGTGTTTTGTCATGCCAGGAATCCTCTGAGAGTGCGCCGGTGCACATCGAACCTATCAATCAAAGGGGGGGACAGTTTGTAGAGTGAGCATTTAGGGAGTTTTATGAGAAATTCTCAGCCGCCCTACTCAGGAATTGCTGTACTCTGTTCCGGCGAGACTTTGGAGTGCGCTGTGCACAATGTATATAGGACCCAACCTATCAATCGAGTGGGCGCGGCAGCTCGTAGAGTGAGCATTTAGGGAGTTTTATGAGAAATTCTCAGCCGCCCTACTCAGGATTTGCTGTACTCTGTCCGGCAAGACTTAGGAGTGCGCCGGGAGCAATGCATATAGAATCGAACCTATCAATCGAGTGGGGCGACCGCTCGCAGATTGCACGCGCGGGCGTTTTCAGAGCGCAGTAACTCTGTCAAATTCGAATCGTTTCGGCTGCAACTCCTGGATCTTGTAGTCAGTAGGACGGTCTAGTAGTACGCTAAAGTAGAGCAGGGTAGCTTAGGAAGAGGCAATGTTACAGGGGTGCGAATATGAAGGTGAGGCTTGTGTGACGTATTTTTTCCGATTTCGGTGGACCACTGCGGGAAGACGCGGCAAGCTAACAGCCTCAAAACGCGTATGCGAACAGGCCGTTTAGGATACTTTACGTTTACATGCTCAGAACACCTCAGCTGCCTAAACTGCCTTAGCTTCAGTTGCCAGTTTGAAGCGGCAGAAGATAGCAGTTAGAGTTTCTTGCGCCCTTACTCGGCCAGAATTGAGTCTTTCACACTTGCAATGGTACCACTCTGTTCACCATGAAAAGCGCTATCGAACGGTTCCGATTTCGACCGATTTCGGGAACATCGATTTTTTGACGGTTTCCCATCGAGGACGAGGCCGCTCGAGACCGCTGCCTGCGGCAGACGGACGGTGACGTAATCGAAAATCGATATCTACAAATTGTGCCATGCTTGACACTATTCGATAAAGCTTATCATGCTGAATTGAACGGTGATCCTGACCCTATCAAGGTCAAATGGCTGTAACATGCCCAAATCGGCAGAATTTTCAAAAACGGACGTTAGATTCGTAATCAGCGCCCCAAATAACCCCTAAACGATTTTGGACGAAGTTTGGGCAAGGAAATTTGGCCAATTTCGAAATCGTCGACTTTCGATGATGTCATCGTTCGGGCAGGCTCAGCGAAGAGCGCCCTCGTCCCCTAGGGAAACTGTGAAAAAATCAATTTTCCCGGAATTGGCCGAGATTGATACCGTTCGATAGAGCTTCTCGAGCTGAGCAGAACGGTGCCATCTGGTGCGTCAAAAACTCAAATTTGGGCGAGTAAGGGCGGAAGAAGCTTCACCGCTGCCGTCCGCCGCTCTAAAATGGCAGATGGGGCTAAGGTAGTTTAGGCAGCTGGAGAGTTAGGAGCAGATCATCGTAAAGCGCCTCCGCTGTTTTGCTCGTCCGCGAGTTTGCATGCCGTAAGCTCGCCTAGTGTACCCGCAGCGGTCAACCGAAATCTGAAAAAGTCGTGTTACACAAGCCTCACCTGCATCTTCGCAGAGCTGTAACTTGGTACAATCATAAGCTACATTGCTGCGTTTCAGCGCGCAACTAGACCATATTACTGCCTACGGAATCCACACGTTCCAGCGAGAAAGATTCAAACGTTCGCTCGTGGGAGTAGTTATCGAAAATGGGAGCGTGGGAGCAGGTCTCGAAAATCACATCGCCAGATCTTAACAAGGAATGTCGTGAAATTGTCCACGCTATTCTAAAACAAAACTCTTATGCTCTTGTAGGGCATCAACAAGGAGCACAGGGATGAAGTTCGTTTCAGCTGCGTGCACCTGGTAGGTCCAAAAATGGCAAGCATAGTTGTCTTGTTACTCGTGGACGCGAGGTGGGGGGTACGTATCCTCCCCCATGGAGAAGGAAGCAAAATGGGAATAACAGCTCAACTAACCTGACGGAATCAGTCAAAAGACAGGTGAGTGACCCTGCTCCACGCTCCCAAAAAGCATCCTTCATGACATAAAATTTTAGGCAGTTTTGAAAGTCCCACAATAGACACCTGCCCTGACTACCTTTTGCTCGTAATCTCTGCACATCCGTCAGGTACACTCTTCCACTGGATCGGCACCAGCAAGCGATTGTCATTTATACCTTACAAGGGTTCTCGGCTGGCAATTTGGCTTTCCACCAGTCATTAATCCAAGAGTGGATTGTAAAATAGAGTTCAATTCCTAGTTTGGGGGTCTGGCAACAATTGGATCAAATGCTTTCTGTATTACCCCACGCATTTTTGCGAATAATCAAATGAATAACGCGACGACCTGCTCGAGTGCATGGCGCGATCTTGCAACGCACTAAATGACCGAAGTTTTCCTGAATTTTTTTGAGAGGAGGATTCTTTAAGCAGAAAAGTTGTTCTGACATGATGGAGAGCAACTATTTTAATCTGGAAGACGCCTATTTCGATTTGAAAGACGTTAAGTTTGATTCGAAAACATCAAGCTTGCTTAGAAAGGTGCCCGATTTGGCTTAAAAAGTTTTCAATTTGGTACGAAACTTGACGAGAAAATGGCAAATATGCGCTATAAAAAAGCAACTGTAACATAAATTTGAAAAAAGTGGGGAACTAGCCGAGAAATGCTAACCCTGAAGCGACCTCCCCTCTCTGTTCATGAGACAACATCCATTCGCTAAATTTGTCGAGGAGCCCAAAAAAAGCAAATGGAGCTATCGGACGAATTCAGCGGATAGCACGGTGAAGCGAAATCTGTCTGCTCCAGAGTGGATTAGAGCCGAAACTCGAAGAGCGGTGAGACGGGGCGACGGCAGTGCTCAAGCGAGCCAGACCGCCAAGACCCGGCGAGATCTCAAGAATCGATCGGTGATTAGTGCGGTTTCGGTTTTACAGTTGCATCTTCATAATTTCCCTCAAAAGTGGGCTCATAGCCCGTGCTTTTAAGCATTTTCAGGCGTTGCTCTCGATTCTGTCTGCTCCAGAGTGGATTAGGCCCGGAACTCGAGGAGCGGTGAGACGGGGCGATGGCAGTGCTCAAGCAATCCAGGCCGCCAAGACCCGGCGAGATCTCAACAATCGATCGGTGATTAGTGCGGTTTCGGTTTTACAGTTGCATCTTCATAATTTCCCTCAAAAGTGGGCTCATAGCCCGTGCTTTTAAGCATTTTCAGGCGTTGCTCTCGATTCAAACGTATCGCGTGTTCTTTATATGCTCCCATCTTATATCGAAGGCATCAGAGTTGTAGAAATTCGCCTCTCCGTTCGTGCACGTTGTGGAATTCTGCTTCGTTCCTTTCGAAGAAACCGCTTCAATTAATCGCTGCTGTTGGTACGTGTAGTAGTGAGGAGGAAGACCCTCCCGCCGCTCAACACGAATGATTCACGAAAACAGAGCAACAGAACACTTTGCGTCACTCGAATTTGGCCCTGCCTGTTACCCATCCAGCGTCACAGACCTGCGCTGAAGATTTCTTGAAGCACTTAGGTCACTTGAGGACGCGCAATCGGTTACGAGATGAACTCCTAGAAAAGCGAAGGTGCTTCTGGGGCCCGATTTATCAACGCCGATTCTCACCGCGGATTCACCATTTCGGCCTAACGTGGTAATCGTTAAAGCGACTTTAAGGGCTAATTCTCCACTCTGCGTGTTGGTGAATCGCGGTGGTATCAGGGCAGTAGCGGTACGCTTAACCGTTACTGGGCGGTAACCCGTTGACGAATCTGGCCCTAGTGATGATACCGGAGCGGAAGTGTGGTAGTAGATATGAGGTGACGGGGCAATAGAGTACTTCTTCTTATCCCTCCTACATGATGCATTTTTGTTCCTGCATCATAGCAGTTCCCTTGTTGATTAGTGCTGTCGTTTTCCACGCTTGAAATTCAGCGAATCATCGATTGCTAGGGAAACTCGCTCTCTTTTCGTAACGCGCTTAATCACAGCTGTTGAGCTGGTGTGAGTGAACAGTAACAGTTCTTCAACGAATGTGTTCAGCTTTTATTAAGAAAAACCAATTACATAACATGTACAACTTGAAAAATCACCTAAGGAGGTTGAGGTGCACGAAAGAGTTTATTTATGTTTGTAACAGAGCTTCAAGAATAACAACTGAGGTGAATATCAAGAGGTTATAAAGGCAATCTACCGCTTTCTAGACAATCGCATCCGTTAATGAGAAAAAGAGGCAGACCTGATTGGGCGTAGGATCGAGCCCGAGTCGACATTGCGCCCATACATGCAGAGAATTTGTGCCAAAAAATTTACGGATGCAGTGAATTTTGAATAATGCTATGAGAAACTGTAGAATAGAGCTATCCCTGAGCTTCACACGTAATTCGATACAGTTGGCACAATTGAGACTCTTCCAATATCCTTTTTTGGCGAGCTTTCGCTGCTTAACATATTATTAAAGGCCTGAGGAATCTGTTAAGCAGCGAAAGCTCGCCAATAAAGGATATTGGAAGAGTCTCAATTGTGCCAACTATATCGAATACTATGAGAGTTACAGAACTAAACGTTTTACTTGGCGGTAAAGCAATAGAAGCCACATGCTTCATTATGTAAGTTGGATGTATCGAAACGACGACTCAATCACATATGTAAGGTAATCTACACCTACACACCTCCACTTTGAAGCATCCTGAACTTTAGTAGCTTCCGCTGGCGTGAAAGTTACGCTCCATGTCCTGATGTGGGCAAAATTGGGAGGTGGGAGAGCATCAGCGAAAAGGATCCAATCAAAGCACCGGCCAAAGACATGCAAGCCATCCAGGGTACTGATACTGATGGCACACGCCCTCTTTGAATAGCTGAATCATCCCATGTGGCCTGATTGTCTGGCGAGTTCCCTCCTTTCAATGCTGCCCATATTCGCGACATGAGGCAATGTCACTTTCTGTATCATTTCCAAATTATGTGGACACTTCAAAAACCGAAGTGGGATAGTTCTACACAAAGCAAACTTAACGAATTTTAATCAGAATGGACAATTTAAAAAGTTCATAATAATTCCTCTATTCAGGATTTATGCATGGTGGTATGTAGAAAATGACTACACTGCTTGGATGGTTAGAAATTTCTTAAAATAATCTACATCACGGCAACGTTAAGAGACGCAGAGGTTGCACCAAGCACTTGTGTAGCACGTCGCGATGTTTGTTTGACTGATAGCGTAAAAGCTGCTTACGTGAAGTAGCTCAGTGAATGCTTACGCTTTTTGCGACTGCTTCGCTAAACTAAATATTCAAACGCAACTACATCTGATCAGCTATAAAGTTGTCAATCCAGCAGCTATCGTAATGCAGCGAACGAGTGCGTGGAACAAACTATTCGCTCGATGATCCGCAAATCTTGTGCTTTTTTGCACTTTAAAATAGGCCTCAAGGCGTTCTTGCAGTTCAGCTACAGCTGACATTGCTTGTTCATAACAAGAATATGATGGCGATCGAGCAGGGTCAACGTCTTTGCACAACCTTTGTGGCAAAGTTTGAAGAAAAGTTTTAACACTAAAGCAATTTTGATGTTCTGTGGATGATATCAATTTGATCTCGAATGTTCTCAGTTCGGTTTAATATAAGAGCGGTGGTGTTGGAGAGTATTCACTCAAAGCAAGAGTGATAGGACATGGTCGCTAAACTGGTGGAGTGTTCTAATGTTTTACTTAAAATGAGGTCCGTGCTTTTCCAAATGCCGGATTCATCAAGCAGTGGGTATAGGTAGAGATACTGTAAGGTCATCGTAGCCACTACCTGCAGTGGGTAGCGGTTACGACTCGTATCGTATTCATGAAAGGAATGAAGGGTAAGATAGAACTAAGCGTCTCGCGTGGACTGATCTCACTGAAGCGGCATTTTGTCAATGACGCGCGGAATCCTCTCAGGTACGCAGGTATATCCAGGTATGTGGGCATACCCACGACGATCGTCGAATATTCTCTACCGACTGATCTACCCACGATGTGGCAGGTAAGTTTATCATGAATGCCTCATCGTGGGTATGTTTACCCCTTATACCCAGCATATCCGCGGGTATAAGCATTGATGAATCCGACCCCAGGGGAGTATTAAATCAGTTTAGCGGGGGAAATACAGTCGATATTGATTCTGGAGCGAGCCACAGGCGTTGTCAGTCGTCAATCGATACGATCCCATAAGGGACTTCAGCACGAACATGAGTTCACTAATTGTGTTGTTCCGTTGTTGTGGTGCTCCTCTACCATTCTATCCTTCTGTCCTTGTATAGATGGGTGCGCTTCGAGTATTTTGTGCCGGACATGTCGGCCACATCACTCACCGCGTCGAGTACCTGAAAGTATCCAGAAACTGCGTTTTTAGAAGAGACTGCCACTCCATCCTACATCGTCGTCTGTATCAATTTCTGCACTCGTTCCTTCGGAAATGCTAGCAAAGAGATCAGAAAATGATTATAACCGACAACCACCTTTTTAAAGCACTTTCAGGACTTCTTCGCTGGTAGAACCTTTGCAAGGGTTTCAGCACCAGGCAAAATTTGAAATAGAAATTTTCGCGACTCGACCGCTCAGTTTTGTTGCTGATGGAATTATTCAGCTAGTGTCGCGTTGGAAAAGTGTGTTGATTCGAGAGGTGCTTACTTCGACTGAATCCCGCGCGTGTGAAGAAAGTTGTGATCGTTGGAAGCGGGCAAGTCAAAACTGCTAGAACTTTGCGGCCACCCTAATAGGATTCGTGGCGCACCCGCAACGTATTTGACTGACGCCGCCTGTTGCCCTTTAGTAATCACTTTCTAGTCATCCGTCACTTTCGTTACTGCTCCGTTGCTGGCGGCAGTTGCACAAACGATTCTATGCGAAAAAGGTTGAAGAATCCCACCACATTGAAACATTGAAGAAATGTGAAGCATCATGAAAATCCAACCTTGTCGAGCATCTCCTTGGTGTGCGCCGCCGAAATACAGAATCTACAACGTGATTCTGTCATATCTGTTGCTGGAAACGAAACCACGACGACACCTACTCCTCTCGCGAGCATCTCGCGTCCATAGAAGCTGAAAATTATAGGGCATAAGCTTAGGGAAGAATAGCAAAGCTGTATTTGCTACAGGATTAGCTGTGCATGAAGGATATGCTAAGCTTACAAAGAAGACTGGTGATGGCAGAATCAGAATAGACCAGTTGCTTTTTAAGGCGATAAACATGACGACCCATAAATACGTATGTGGTTTATATCATTTTAACGTCGAATACTTTTAAAATGAAATTAGACACTCTTCTACGCTAGCTTTAAGAGTTTTGAAATCAAAGTGAACTCTTCCAAATCGAAATGACCTCCAGGCAGGCTAAACCTCAATCTAAATAAGATGATAATTTTAATAAATTTTAGACTAATTTTAATAATAATATAATAGTTTTGATAAATTCTAATTTAGAATAACTTTTTTGCTCAAGAAAAATTTGGTATAAGCTTCTTTGAATTCTTTTAACATATCTGCCCCAATAAGTGTAATAATTTTATAAAATTTTTGTTTTGGAGAAAAATAATAAATCAGAGAAAATTTTAAAGCACAGTAAGGAAGCAAGCATAGCGCGTCAGGAAATCAGAACGCGTCATGCGCTCAAAAAGTTCGTCCAACATTTGTTTGATTGATAGTGTAAATCTCACTTACATCTGTCCTCAAAGTGAGTACATATATGTGTGTTCTTTATAGTTCGAACTCTATGCAAACAGAAATTCTGCCATCAGTCGAATAAAAATCGAGACGTCTTGGAAGAGGACATAGCGAAGTCTCTTTTTGTAATTAAACAATTGACGCCTTCCTGCTTTCTAAAGCAAATTTTCATATCAATAAATATCCTTTTAAAAAGTTTATAAAATTTCAAACAATGTGTTAATTTATTCGGTAAATAAATTTATACCAAAATTTTCTTCGAACAAAAAACTTCTCTAGGAGTTTTTAGGTTATAGTAGAAGAAGCTCATTTAACTTTGGTAGAATTCGCTTTGATTTCAAAAGTCTTAAGCTAGCTTACAAGAGTGTCCAATTTGATTTGAAAAGTGTTCAGTTTGACGTGAAAATGGTATACATAAGATCTACCTCACTTCGTAGGCTTACACAACCCTCGGCTGTTGCCCTATTTACCCCCTTATTATCTCTGTTCATATTCTGCATTTCCAATAGTGAAAGAATAGGCGTCACGTGGAAACATTTCTGCAGGCGATCACACTTCATATGCAGCACGGCTGACTTTTAGGAATTCTGCCTTAATGCCATGTGTGATAATGTACAATGTTTCTATTTTTATGACTGCTTCAGCTGCTTTTTCCATAAATTTCAAAATAAAGTGGACGATTTTTGAGTGACCCCAATGAAAAACCTAAGTGTATTTCAATGTCTCAGTCGTGCTAACAGCTTCATAGGACCAGATTAAATTTCAGATCTACATTTGTCGTGCTCTGTAAAAATTTAATTTTCTATTTAATCGTCAGGAAGGTTTAACCATGGTTATAAGCTCTCAGCTCTCGCAGGGGTGATTGGTTTCCACCAAAACTCTTGAACAAGCGAAAGTCCATATATCCGGATATACTAGCAAGCATCTACGGTATCACCTTGCTGAAGAGCTTAAGTAAGCTGCTAACAGTTATGGTTCCGTACCCGCACTTAGCTGGATAGTACAGCAGCACTGGCACTACAGGGCTGTCGTCGCTACCGTACACGATGAATCCCATCTGCTTCAGTCGCAGCCGGAAATAACGAGCGTTTCTCGCCAGCAGTTCGATCCGCCGTGCTCCTAAAATTCGAGAAATGAGGACACTCCATTGAACTTTCTCCAACTCCGGCGGCTTCTACCATCACTTGTGCCGTCCTTGCCCATAATGATGCTCATCGACGTGTAAATCTGTTGTGCAACAGGTGGCGACATAGGGCAGGAGTAGTATCCGGTTGGGGAGTTCACACGCAGATGGTCGACGGTTTTCTGAAAAGGAAATTCTTTTTATGGATGTAGCGCAGCCGGAGGAGGAGCCGGCTTACGCGTGCTGGTTCGGAGTCCGCTTGGGTCAACCGAATCTTTCCTCTTCCCTGTGAATTGTAAAAGATTTGCATGGAAAGTATTCGACACTAATCTGCTAAACCATCTCATAGGCCAAGTACATTTTCAGTTTGCTTTCACATTATAAAATTTGCCTCGTTGCCTTGCCCTTGGCCTCTGCCCATATTCTATTGGGTGGTTTCACAATTTATGTAGTTCTTTCGTTTTTCAAAATGAATTTATTTATATTAACAATAAAAACTAATCAACGATATATTGATCTTTTGTTGGATGATCTTTTGCCACATTTTGATAAGTAAATTCCTAAAAAATTAAAACATCTCCCTTTTCAATGTGAAGCCAACATGCACTCTTATGTGAAGCCGGCCGCGCACGCCGTGCTGGAGCCCGCCGCGTCCGCTGCGTCTGCCGCGTCCGCTGCGTTCGGTTCGTCGGCCGCGCTGAAGCCAGCCGCGACCGACGGTCAGCCGCGTCCGCTGCGTACGGTGCGTTCGCCGCGTCCGCTGCATCCGCCGCGCTGAAGCCTGCCACGTCCGCTGCGTTCGGTTCGTCGGCCGCGCTCGAGCCAGCCGCGCCCGCCGCGCGCTAAAGCCGCATGCACACTCGGCAGCGGCGGCAGCGGGCAGTGGAATGTGGGCGGAGCTGGTTTCGCACACTGCGGCACTGTTGAACTGCGCCGCGGCCGCACGCAGCGTTAGCCCTAGTTTATACTTGCGCCGCCACGCGGCGCGGCACCACGATCGCCATAGTTATCGATTTTTCGCGCCGCTCGGTCAATATCTATTCCGACCAGGGATGGGCGGAAATTTTGAAAATTTTCCCAGAAAACAGAAAATCGCTTTCGTCAGAAAACAGAAATCAGAAAACAGAAAAGCCAAAAACGCCAGAAAATCAGAAAACAGAAAACAGAAAATTTCGAAATTATCACACGATCTAATTATTTTACCCATAGATCCATATTTCCAGTAGCAAATACTTTTGTACGACTAGAAATGTAGTCGTAGACCAGCGTTTTAATTTGCAAGCGTTTATAAAAATTTCTAGTACACTCCAGTGTATTGCAATGAGCAAGTTGTAAATCTTGACTGACAGATCCTAGGAATCTCGACACTTGAAGTATACAACATTACACATCAGCTCCGTTTCACCGCCAACGCCTCAATTAGATAATGGTCCCACTAGTAAGAAACTGGCCTTTTAGAGCACCGAACACGATGAAGGCTCAGTGATCACTGTTTGCATCTTTCAGCTCAATTGCTTGAGTTTGTAGACACACTCTCGTAACATACTCTAAAGCTGTGCAGAGGTTCTTTGAGTAATACCGGCTGCGCCAGAATCTATTTTCCTAATTCGTCTTGTTCATACCTTTCCTTGTAAGTGTCCTAGTTTCCGTGCAGCTGAAAGTTTTCAGGCCAACTTACCAATGCTCTTAACAGCACCTAGTTATGTACTACTTAGCCGACTAAAAATGTTGTGTATTGGCTTGATATTTCACGAGATTACGACTGAAGGAGCTGTCAGCACAACAGATCTTGGGTGAAGGTGCTTTCTTGAATGCGTAGACACCATATAATGAAGACCAAGCATATACCCTCTCCACCACATTATTATTATTAGGGATATTATTTCTCCTCATATCTACATTTCTATTACATCTCAGTGGAAGACCAGCAGAACCGACTTGCTGTACAGTGGACTGCACGACATTAGCAACAATCGCCCAATCTGCCTGATGTACGTAGTCTATAAGCTGTTCACTCGAGTCATCCTGAATAGGATCGGCAGAATGCTGGACGAAGGACAGCCATGCGAACAAGCAGGATTTCGGACAGGATTCAGCACGATCCTCCACACACCATTACGAAGCTCATCGAAATGTCGCGAGAGTAAAAGCTGCCGCTGTGTAATACGTTCAACGACCTGAAGAAGGCATTCGACTCCGTCGAAGTTGAAGCGGTCGTCGAGTCGACGCCCTGCTAACTCAGGGCGTTCCTACTCTGTACACTAGAGTCCTTCGAAAGCTGTACAGTGGATTCACGGCCAAGGTCTCGCCATTCTACGACAACGTGTTGCCAACGTGAACAGAGAGGTTCGATGAGAGGGTACTATAGCCCCAGTTCTCTTCAGCGCCACCCTCGAAAGCGTCATTCGCGAAATAGAATGGGAAGACATGGGAGTGAAAGTCGACGGACGGCAGCTACACACCATCTAACACCGGGCGCTAGCCAGGCGGAGCAGATGCTTGCTGGCTTCGACCGTGTATGTGGGAACGTTGGACTGCAGATGAATCTTACGAAGACGATGTTCATGAGGAACGGACGAGTTTCTGATGCCTCATCCTCGCTCAACGGAACGAACATCTTCGAATGCTCCAGCTATGTGTATCTGGGTCGCGAAGTCATCATGACCAACTAACTAGCGCCGGAGCTGGGCAGGAGGAAACAAGCGGTTTGAGGAGCTGTCAAGAGTGTCGAAAGAGTCGCGGAGAAGACGAAGAACGTCCGGCTCCGTACCTACCTTTTCGACTTCACTGTTCTTCCTGCCCTAACATACGCATCAGAGACCTGGGCTCTACGAAAGCCGGATGAACAAGCGATCAGTGTCGCGCAGCGTGGAATCGAGAGGACAATGCTCGGAGTGACACGACTCATGCAAGTGAGAGAAGGCTTCGAGACTTCCGAGCTTCGCAGACGTTCGAAGATCAGAGACGCTGTCGCATGGGCCAAGTCGTCGAAGATTAGGTGGGCCACGTAATGCGCTTCGCAGACACCGACTGGGTTCCGCGGGATGTCAAGAAAACACCAGGACGTCCGATAACGTGTTGTTCGGACTTCTTCGTGAAAGCCCTGAACGACCGATATGACGCTCTTCGTGTCCCTCGAGCGATGCGGATCCATTAGAGTACCATGGCACGCAGCATGGACGTATTGAGGCGCTGCTGTTGCCCTCTTGAACAAGTCGATGATCAATCGGACGACAGATGACATACGTGATAAACGAGAAATTTCGTGTATCACTACTGTTTCACTACAGCAGCGAAATCGAAGGTAACTAAAACTTTTCTGTCTCTTACTAATTTGTGACACCAAAAGTCTGAGCAATCTTCAGAGTTAGAAAAGAAGCTTCGACAAATGCTCTGCAGAAGTCGTTATTGGGGATGACTGGCCAACAATATTCAATATTTAAACCGGAGGTGGAGTATAACCCTACCCACAGTAACTCTAGGACAAGTGGTTAGTTAATGCATAATCTAACACCCCTCAGAATACTAGTTTTGAAGTTTTAATATAAAATTTTTAGTGATCGTAGATGGTCCAAACTACTGTTAATATCGAAAAGAATACGAAGCCAAATCATGAAAATCGAAAAATGTCCTATGAAGGAACTCCTTGCCAGCAGCACTTACACATTCAATCAAGCAAACTAAGCAGTTCATGAGTACATGGCGCAATTACTACATGAGCACATCCAAAAACGCCACATCTTGCCATTTAAGATACTCTAGAAACACTATTTTGGAATGATGCTCACTATTCTATGACACTTTTTTGGATTATTTTCATTTTGTTTCTGTGATAAAATTTTGTTCGCAATTCTATTTTCTGTTTTCTGGCCAATTTTTGACCATTTTCCCAGAAAACAGAAAACAGAAAAAATTTGCCCCAAATGGCCAGAAAATCAGAAAACAGAAAACAGAAAACAGAAATTCCGCCCATCCCTGATCCCGACCATGGTGCCGCGCCGCCCAGCGGCGCAAGTATAAACTGAGGCTTAGTGAGGAATGCCCGGGTCATTCCTCGCTGCCACTGTCGCTGCGGCCGCTGCCGGCAGCACTGCGGCAGCGAAGTGTGCACACCGGCTCCAGGACCTAACTCCAACGCGACGTCGCGGCGCTGAAACGAGGACGTGCTCTCGGTGACGCATGGTTAGCCGCGGAGCACGAAGTGTTCTCAATGTTTAAGCTCCCAGACCACATTTCTAGCAAGGAAATTAAGATCCCACAGAATGTGGTAGGCAACAGTCTGCAGTAGGACAATTGATCCGAGAATGGGTGATAGTGACCTTTTCCCGTAGTAACCATAATCACGGGTAAAAATTGACCGAAGTAGTTGTAGATGGCAAATGCTGACGCTAGAAACCATTCACATGACCATAAAATGTATAAACTGTCGCTGATCGTCCTATTGAAACCACATTCATATCCCATCTCCAAGAAACGTTGAAATAAGGCAAAGGCGTACCGCATGTTTGTAGCCGTCGGAAGCATCGGACCGCGACAACTGGTCCAATTTCGTCGCGCACCGTGCACGACGCCAGGGGGGTTCGCGCGGCGCTGGAGTTATGTCTGCCCCCGGTGCAGCACACCCCCCTCACTGCGGGCTCCGCTGCCGCAGTGTGACTCCGCCCCTCTGCGCTATGCTTCAGCGTGGCTGCCGCACTGCCGCAGCGGAGTGTGCACGCGGCTTAAGTCCGCCGCGTTCGCTGCGCCCGCCGCGTCCGCCGCGCTAACTCCGCGGCGTCCGCTGCGTCCGCTGCGCCCACCGCTTCCGAGGGTGTTTACTGCTGACGGCGCATGAACTGTCGACGGTGGCATGTTGATCCCATCTGATGTGTTTATGAACCTGCCAAAGGGATGCAAAGCAGAGAACATTGTGCGTTTGCTCTCGGTAGGGTTCTTTCACCTTCACCCTCCACTTTTCGCTTCATTTTCGCATGTTCGTCTTGCTGCATGTTCGTCTGCATTTCTGTAATTTCACACTGCCGCTGACCTTTTCCTCACCCATTTCAATCTGTTTCAATCTATGCACATCCTATCATAAAGACCTGCGCAAGACGTTATACAAACGGCGAAGCCGGCGACGGACGCTGGCTGAGGAAGCATCCCTAGGTATGTGCTGGCTACGTTCCTGGTGTGGCCAACCATACCCGAAGCCGGCAAGCCTGGCGTGGCCCGCACGTCCAGCGTACGGCGCCGGCGAAGCGGGCGACGGACGCTGGGGTTTTGGCTACGTTCCTAGCATGGCACACCATACCCGAAGCCGGCAACCTGGCTGGCCCGCACATCCAGCGTACGGCGCCGGCGAAGCCGGCGACGGACGCTGGTATCATATATTCAGGACAGTTTCGCACGGAAACTCATGATCAGGTCAATAGGGTTCGGCTATCAAGACATACCATCTGCCCGCAAGAGGAATATTAATCAATCTGTAAACTCTTGCCTCCAGAAGGCGTAAGTTCGACTTGCTGCTGACCTTTCACAAAATAATGCACGGACGAACTGGGTTGCAGGTAGGATCCTTTCTCCACGTGACACCTTCTTCCACCAGGGGTATCTCGCGCAAACCTATCTTATCTACGGCTAGATTAAATTGCAGGAGATACTTTTTCACTAACCGTGTCTTTGCCGATTACTTTGGCCTAAGTAGGAAAATCAACTTCCCCTCCAGTTACTCCTGCTTCCAAAAACTTATAAAGGCTGATCTGCACGCCTGATGAATGCCTCCTGTTTGACGCCCTCCTGATTGTCTAATTATCAACTACTTAATGTTGTTTGTTTTGAATTTACTTGCCATTTTTTGGTTTTTCACTCGTTTTTTGTCTTTCCTTCTACCTACCTCTGCAGTGCTATCTTTTTGATTGGTAGTGTGTGCATCCTTTGTTTTACTATTTTCGTTACTCTCATCCACATGGGGATACCTCCCTGTACAATAAATGATGGTGATATTTCATACTTACACCCACCTTAGAACCTGCGATGTAGCCACCAGCTGCACCAAAACTTTTTGTGAACGTTCCCATGAGAATGTCGACATCCTTCGGATCACATCCCCAGTACTCGACGACACCTCTTCCTGTGGCGCCCATAGCACCTAAACTATGAATATTAATTAAATTGTGCATTTAACATTAATTTTTAAGGCTAATTTTTCTATTTTTAGAGAACTACTTCTAACGGCTTGCGAGATATTTATAGTATAAAACTTGAAGTTCGCGTATGACAGTGCAGTCGGAGGTAATCGCGGCTGTTGCCTGACTACGAATTGACGCTCTTCGTTCGAGTTTCTCTTCTGGACCAAGTTAAGCTCTACCATTTACTTCCGGGATCAGCGAGTTGGTGTCAAATCTACATCGGAAGAATAAAACATGAAATTGTTTATCGATTTGTAAACAACTGCCATTGTATATGTCAAAAAACGGTCAAATCGCTTCCAAGACATCCCGTAGAATTAGGATGCGTTGCGCATACCAAAAAGGATTAACTGCCGAAGACTTTCAGCACTTCTTCCTCTGTAAAGCGTGAATAGCAGTAGAACTTCATCTCTAGTGTAGAAGAAACAATCACAATAATAACCATAAATAATAAAAGTGATGAAGGGTTCGACTAAAAAGGGACATTTAACAGGGACATCCCGTATCACGGGTGGGTGCTAACAGGCCTCGAGGATATCGCGGATGTTACGTGCGGTCAAACAGCGCCGGTGGTGTAAGGCGAACATGGCTGCCCGGAAAGCAGAAGATGCGGGTTCGAGTTCCGCCTGGCGCAAGAGTTTTGATCGCAACAAAACATCCTGTAACAACATATAGCCTCTCTACCAGCCGCTCCAGACTTAAGCAAATGTGTTAGGACATTTAACAATTTTTCACTCTGTGTGCATGTGCCATTTTCACTTCAAATTTGAAGATCTCCCTAGCACTCTTCTGATGATTCAGAAGTCAAAGTGAACGTCTTCCAATTCGGAACCAGCTTCTCAAGGTTAAACTATAAACTCTCCAAGATTGGTTGGAGCAATTTTAGGTTCGAGGAAACCTTGGTGTAACTTTCTTTGAGACTTTTTAGTTCAGATGCCTGAGTGAGTGTAATAATTTTATAAAATTATTGTTTTTGAGAAAAATATTAAAAGTAAATTTGGTTTTAAAACGCGACAAGGCAGCAATCATGTAGCTCATTAAAAGACGAGATAGCACTTAAAAAGCTCGTAGTGATTTTTATTTGATTGACAGTGTAAATACTGCATGCAAGACGCATTAAAGTAAAGATAAAGGTGTTTTTACAACTGTTTTTGTTGTATCGTCTACAAGTGTGATACTGCATGTAAGCAGAAATTTTGCTATCAATCGAATGAAAATTGCGAGGTCTTTGACGACGGCTTGGCGTATTCTCTTTTATGGCATTAACAAATGATCGCCTTCCTGGTTTTTAAAACGAATGTTAAATACATATCTCTCTTCAGAAAATTAGAATGTTATATTAGGTTGAATGATAAATTTTGTAATATTTCTGTTTCTTCGGGAAATGAAAGTAAACCCGCTGAAGTATTATATTCTGTTCGAAAGCTTGTTTTCTAGCGATCATTTTGAGTTATGAATCGTCAATCTTCATTCATTACGTTGTTGAAAAGTGTTATTCACTAGAACGATGACCACCCAAAGTGAAAAAGTGTGCGATTTCATTTTCAATTAGTTCAAGCTCGGCAGCAACCCATCAACGGGGGTTAAGCAGATTCAGGAAGCCAATGGCAAGTTCACTCCTAACCGAATAAATTATTGAAGATGGTATCAGAAGATTCTTTCCTCCCAGAAGGGCAACAAAGACAAACCAGTCCCGGGACGACTTACAGCTGCAAACAAAGGGACCTGCGTAAACCTATCACGTCGAATTCTTCTCAAACCACACTAGGGCTGACCTCTAATCTCCACTCCTCCCAACGAAGCACAGTTCGTCGGCTGCAGTAGATTGGAAGGTCGCCAAAATCGTCACCGTCAGTGTCTTACGTTGACCAAACCGAAGCAAATCGCTGTGCTTCCGATTGCCGAGAGCTCCTGCATCGGTTCAAGCGAAGGGGCCTGGATCGAATCCTTACCAGGATGAAAAGCGGATGCTTCGCTACAACTGCGAAGCCGGAAACCAGGAGCTGGAACGCAACAAGCTGGGGGTTCTGACGTCAAAACCGGAGCTCCACCGAAAGATGGTCCTGCTGCACGTTTGGTGGTCCAGTGCGAGCTGCTCCACGTAGTCAAACCGTCCTCGACGCTCGCTTCAGCCAACAACTCGACTAGTTCTAGCAAGAATTAGTGGAGAAAGAAGTCGACACGAGCCTATGATTCATCCACCAGTGCAACAGCCGACCGCTTACGGCACTCCAGACGCTGGAAAAAATCTAGGCCTTGGGCTCGAGCAAAATCAAGCAACCACCATACACCGCGGATATTGGGCCGTGTGACTGCCATCTGCTTCGGTCAATGGATCACTTCTTCCATGGTAGGCGCTTCGCCGAAGTCGATGAGATCACGGCGGTGGTACATTAATTCTTCAGATCGAAACCGATCAAATTCTACGGAGACGGAAATCACACAGCTCATGAAAAGCGGAATAAAATCGTTGAGAATAACGACAACTACTTCGTTTAAGTCAATCATTTTTCTTTTGTGGTATAATCTTATTTTTGCTGAAAGACAAAATTTGTTGCAAAACTTATGATTCAACCTAATGAAATTTCAAGCGAAGGGCTCTCTTATTTTATAGATGAATCGAAATGAAAGTCATAATAAAATCTTCTTGAACAAGAAATTGTCCCAGTCTTACTGGAGAGTCTCTAACGCAATGTGGCCCAGCTCGCTTAAAGTTGAATGGACTCTGAATCGCTTCACGATTTCCGGGCCTTCTTATACACGAAGTGTAGCCGGAAATTCTTGAGATATCTATGCATTATGTTGGTGGGAAAACTTCACGCCAGGTTCGTTCTGCAGGCTGTTAAATTTTTGAAAATTCTTTTGAAAAACTCCGTACAAAATGTAATAAAGGCTGGCCACTAGCCTACATATATCTATACCTATATTTTCCTAGTATTGTGCTGCAAATGTTGCAGGAAAAATGTCCTAGACTGCACGGTTGTACGAATTTTACGAATTGGGAAGCAATGCCAGCGGTGAGGTAGGAAACATACGATTTTCACGTAGAATTGGTCATTTTTCAAATTAAATTAGACACTCCTCTCAAAAAAATAGAATTTAATAAAATTCCGAAAAAGGTGTTCACTTACTGTGTAAGTGAATTATGAATTCAAAGAAAGATATACTGAATTTTTCCTTGAACAAAAAGTTATTCTGACCTTTACGGAAAGTTCTCAATTTAATGAGGAAAAAACTTGTTTTGATTTGAAAGGGATTTTATTAATAGCTTCCCATCTCATGTTTGGATCTCACTTTTCATCTAGATGCTTTTCTAGTTTTCCAGAGAATTATATGACATCTTTTTCCTTGTAACTTCACAAGGTTTTTGATTATTAAATAAAAATTTATTAAAATTTAGGAGGAACAATGCGTTCAAATGTAAACGAATCCTGTAGTTACAATAACGCAAAAAACTCACCGATAGAATGAGCCTCGTCGAGGTAAAGATAGGCTCCATACTTTTTCTTCAGAGCAATTACACCGGGAAGATTACAGATGGAGCCTTCCATCGAGTAAATGCCTAGAATTGTCATGTCGTTATGAGTACCGAAGGCTAATGGTAAGTCCACATCTTCCCAACTCTAAAGTACTGGCTACTAGAAGAAGTGCAAAGTCCCTGTACCTACCTTCTACTATTATTAATATTTTCCTGTATGGACGATGTGTCTTCGGATTTCCGTAGGCAATAGCGTTGCGTAAGATTTTCTCCAAGGAATTCACGTCTGAAAATGTCAGAAAATCAAATTGCAACCAAGACTTGGTCGGTGATTGTAACAATGCGTTCTCTCCAGTTGCTGCCCTGTAATTTTGACGGTGTCTGGTCCACCTGCAATTCTTTCCTTGATATGATGCTTTTTATGAACAAAAATTTCAATTCCTTTCTCTTGAAAGTGGAAGAATCCGCCTTTCGTGTTATGATTGATGCGTTGCATTAGAACAAGTCCAGGATTGGACGTTTAGTTTTTCACGAATTTTTCACACTAAATCGTTAAATTTCGATTAGAATGCAGTCAGCTGCGCCTTCGTTTTAGATGAAAAATCGTTAAAAACGTTCAAACATTTATAGTCCCTAAAAACGCTTGAAAGGCTAAAAGTTTGCTGTTTTCAAATGTGAGGTGATGAAAGCAGAATGGTTTTGCAAAAAAAAAAATTGTGAATGGAGATAGTTGAAGTGCTGATTCCAAATTTAGAATCTGTTTCGTAACTTCTTTTACTTTAAGAATAATTTCTTAGCTAACAGATGAATTTGATAGCCACAGCGGAAAACTTTAACAGTTCAAAACGTGTTCGGGAAGTGCATTTAGCAATTTTCACCTAACGTTTTGTATTCAGCACCCCATCCACATTCCTACATAGGTCTATTTTCAAAGTTCCATGAGAGATTGCAACCCTTTCCTGGTAAGAACCTGACTCGGACTGTAGACGACCGACGGCGCCCTCTCACGCTAGGCTGTCACGCTCCCGGTTAGTTAATGCACAAATTTTATTTTCACCTGGAAAGCATCTTTTGACAGGTGGAGGTCTTCAAAAATTTCAGATACTTGAAAACGATGAATTAGTCAAAGAATCGGCCAAAGACAAAATTTTATAAATACCTGGGTAACCTAAGACAAGAAATCGACTAGACGACTCTTTAGGACGAGAATGCTGCAGTCAAATTTTTTTCTGCAGTATTCTCGTCCTAAAGGAAAGGCGTTATATAAACAAAATGCTTTTAAATAGCCTTAAAGACTCTTTGAGACGCATCAACTTATTCATTTGAAGACAACTGATTGTATGACTTTATTCCACAGTTGATCTGTTTTCTTCTCTTCTAGATTACGCTAATGGTAAGACGAAGAAATTATTTACTTAAATGAAGCTATACATGATTCGTCTCTCACATCACGAATGTGAAAAAATAAAAAAGAAGGGGACAAGGAAGATATTAACAGAACTGACGGCGTGGATGGCGCAGTCGAGCTACCTGCTGCTTACATCCCGAATCAAAGTTCAGTTTTGATTTTTTTGGTTTGAGCCCCGACACCCAAACCTTCAAACCCTTCAACGGGGGGGGGGGGGAAGGGGTAAGTATTTGTACTCAGACTTGTCTTAGAAGAATAAAACCCTGACTTTTGCATTGGTAGGCCATAGCAACTCATTGTGTAGGTTGCTCGTGTTTGGTGCGAGCCACTGGTTGGTCCAAAATTGGCAGAAATTTGCCGCCTAGTGACTCGTGGACGGGAAGTCGGGGGTGCAAATCCTCTTCCATGCAACTAGTGCTGGTTATTTTGCCATGCTCAGTGTACAGCCGGAATCGTGTAAGCTTTTCAGTTTTAACCCGAATGTGGTCCAGAATTTCTTTAGCATATGGGTCGACTCGGTGGTCTACATCCCTTTAGGGTTCGCTGCAAGTCAAAACGGCTTTACTAGGCTTCAATTTTTTCCATTTTTGGACCAACCAATGGCGTCCAGCAAAGATGAACTTCACCACTGTGTTCCTTGTTACACCTCCTATGAGACCATATAGGTCTTGCTGAGAGTTGTTGAGGTAGGTTCACAGACGTCCCTTGTAAGGCTGGGAAAATCACTGCCTAATCGCGAGTGGAGTCACCGTTGTGTTTGAAGACCTTCGTTGCGGCACCAGACAGGCGGCATCCGAGAATCAGTGACGCATGATTGTACTGGTCAGAGATGATTAGCGAGTGCTGAAACGCTCATGATTCACCGGTCGTCCTTATCGGCTATAAAATCAGTGCGCTCTCTCTTGTACGTGCAGATAAGCCTAAAGGGGGTTATGGTTTTTCAAGCACCTTATCTACCAGACACGGAGCATTCATCGAATTCGTTGCAAAACCCATGCTGAACACAATCGCATCTTCAACCTTCAAGAATTCGGCGACAAGCTTCTCGAGTTTGTATTGTGACACGGATCGGCCTGAAAGTTAATTGTTTTTACATAAAACGAAATGAGACTGGAAAGTCGTTTATGTGGCCTACATGGTGGACTGGAGCGCATCAGCCAACCGCAAACAGGCAGAGCCCTGACGGACATGCAACAGCCAATCAGAGCGCTGACCACACACCTTCTCCTGTTCTAAGCAACCTGGTTGGTCAGTGTCCCTCCCATGTGAGCCATATTAACTACTAGTGCCAAAAAACGACTTATAAAAAATTCGGAGCAAATCAATTTTTCAAGAAATGTAATTCTTTGAGGTCCATCTGCTCCGTTTCTGACTCCATTCTTTGCAACTTACTTACCTCTCTCGTGCACCGTGGTACAAGTGGCTAGGCCTTCCAGGTCGATCTGAGTGGTGGCCGCATCGGCACAGGGACCACGGGCCTGAGCGAAGCCGAGGTAGTTGTACGAGCCGACATTGATGACGTTGGTCTGGGTGCCGGGATATCTAGAAAGTCCACCTTCTTCGCTGTCGTTCTCTCATAAGCGACTCTAATTAATTAGCATGTCGGATCTATCCTACTGTTGCGAGGGGGGAGGGGGTGAACTTCCCTCTGTCACTCTTAACAACGACGGCAAGTGAAAACAAATTTTAAAGGACGAAGTTAAGAATGGTCCAACAAGTAACCCCTTCTTTGTAATTCTAAATCGGCCGAGATCACACTGTTTCTGCTTGTATTGCGTTTATGTCACCCTCCGACTAGAAGAGATTCTCTGTTTCTCACAATCCTTTCATACCAATTTCGCATATATTGGACACTCATCAAATCAAATTGCAGAAAAATTCAAATCAAACACAAAAATCAATTGCACAAGAAAAATTAACGTATTAGATTTTAATTTCAAGCGCACGAAGGCAACAATCATTGAGTGTTAAAAAGAGATCACGCCATGCACTAGACGAGATCGAAGCGATTTGTTCATTTTTAGCTTAAATACTGCTTACTTGTAATTGGGATTATGTGTGTTTTTTATGGCTGTTCTTGTTATACCATTCATACCGGTGTTACTCCACGGAAACGGAATTTTTGCTCAACCGAATAAGAATCGCGACGATCTAGGCAAGTGCATGGCGCGGTCTCGCCCTGTAATACTCTAGGTGATTGACGCGCCTGAAAACAAAATCTGACGCATTAATTTTCACAAAAAATAAAGTCTTTATAAAACTTCAAACTGTACGCGTGTTGACTTATTTGGGTTGACAAATCAAGAAAAACTTCAAAGAAAGTTATGCTACATTTTCCTTGAACAAAAAAATATTCTAACCGTGTTTGAGTCACCAACTTAATTTTCAAAATGTGCGTTTTGACTTGGAAGATGTTCAGCTTGATTACAAAACCCTCTAGCTTTCGTAGAAGAAAATTTGATTTGAAAAATTTTCAATGTGTGACCATTGACGCGCGGATTTATCATTATGCACTGATGCGACCGAAAAGGAAAAAACTATATTAGCTCTTCTAGAGCGCACCTACGAGTGCAAATAAATAAATAAATAAAAACACTATATGCTCCTCCGATTAGGATAGATCCATATTTTCAATGACGTTTCTTTATTGGAGACACTACAGATCAAACAAAGTGTGCAGATTTAGCGTAAAAACATACTTGAAAGTCCAGTTGTAGTCATCGGTCGTTCTGTCGACGAGGTTCACAGTCGCACCAGGAACTGAGCCGATTGGGCGCTCAAACACGTCACGAACGCGCATGTAGCAGTTGCGTGAATACACCGATTCGAAGTCGGAGAACAATGGCACGAAGTCCTGAATTTAGTGTTCGGTGGTTTAATTCTGACAGCTCTCTTGACAAAACCGCTTTGGAATTCAATAGCATCTTCCTCAGCATTTGAATCGATTCTATCATATAATTAGGTCGTCTAAGGGTTTATTGACTTTTTTTTGCACAATTTTGCACCAAATACCAAAAACACAACGTGGGTACATCAAACTGCAGAACCTACAGGGTGCGGCGTTTAAATTCAGACAGACTAAACGTTCCCTTTTCGTTCCCGAAGTTCTTGACAAGTGTTCTCGCGAATGGGTTCTCCTTGCCGGGTTCGCGGAGCCTTCCTCAGACTTCTCATAAGCATTGCACTTAGCAACAGCATCGTAAACGGTTGATATCGGGTAGCCGAAGACTCGAATTATTTTAGCTGGGGAATGCTCAGCGCAATAGGTTGAAGACAGGGCGAATGGGCAAAACGAATTGAGCACTCTGCACATCAGCGAGGCTTCATCATATGGACTATAAAAGCTGTCGTGAACCGATTTCTTTATGATGTGCACCACCCACTCTATTTCTTGGTTATATCGTAGAAACGCGTGGAGCGCAGCCCGATGAGGTGCCTGCACCCGATACTAGGTTCCTGGTCCGGATTTTCCGCCCAGGCGGACGAAGACTTTCATCCTTCCAGGGGTCGATGAATTGGTACTAAACTTGAATGGGAAGGACAGTACAGTGACTCTCCATCGGTCGACTACCGTAAGTCGCTGAACAAGCTAAATACGCATTCAAATCGCCCTGCGCGGCATACCGTAGAAGTAGAAAGCGTGGTGCATACCAAAAGTGATTGATCACCGTCGTCCTTTATCATTTTGTCGCAGAAACAACCGGAATGCATTTTTGGCCTAAAGGGTATGATGTAATTAATTAAAAAGTTGTACTATTATATAATTTACAAACTAGTAAACACAATTAGGGTACGGTCTACGTCTAAAAACTCTTGTGCGGTCCTTATTATTTAAGTTGCTGCAACAGTTTCTTAAAACAATTTGTTGTAGCTTCGATAATGACCTGTTTTATGCCTGTCGTCGTCTCATAGAACGACACTCAATATGTAGGTTGTTTGTTGCATTCTACTCGTCTCTTTTCTTGCAGAATTGGGCTTTAATACGAGTTGAAGAGGGTTTTTTGGGCTAACGATCACGACGCCAATGCCTCTGAGCTCATGGGCAGCCTAACAGAGCCGAACTCACATATCTGATCGTGAGTGAGTTCAGTTGAAGATCTCCTTTATGTCCTAGCGGCACATACCTTCTGCTTAGCCAGCTCCTTACTGGCTTTGTCGTTCTCCAGTCCCCATTTTCGAAGCGTTTCACGAACATAGGCGAACACGAGCAACACGATCCATGAGAAATAGACGGAAAGCTTCGAGAGACGATTCAGCTGAAAAGCAGCTTACTCTTGGAGAGTTGGCCAACACTTGTTGAACTCTGTGGGAATGCGACATACTCTTTGAGCACAGTCTTTATAATTCTATGCAAGAAATAAATGAGCAGGCAGAGAAACGATTTCCGGGTGGTTTTGCAGATTTCAGTGGAAGTATAATAGCTAAGTATCCAACATTCGGTAAGCGCTGTATTGGTGCACGAAAATCCATAGCATGTTTCGATTTTCCTACATTGAAAGACTCACATGTTCGAATTCGTTCGGTGATCTCTTGCTGACGTTTCCGTAGATATCTCGCTTCCCGCCAAGATCTCCGTTCTCGTACTGAGCTTTCGGCTCGACCTTGAAAATTCGCCAAAATTGTGAGTTTTCCGAGCTTCATTACTGATAAAGGATAAACGACGGATAAAGTGTGGCGTAAGCAGTGCTTAAATTTTTTGGGACATTCTGTACTCTGAACCTCGGAGTGGTGAATGAGGTCGCAAGGACTCCTCGCTGTACTGCATATTAGATGGCCTGTCACTTTTCATCGTCATGCAGGTGGCCAAGCACATCTCTAGCCCTTTATCTGCGGCCGTCACGTACTTGAAGAGCAAGAAACTGCGTTAAAGGAGGATTAGGACAAAATGTTTGTCTAATTTTACTAAAGAAATGCTGCATTTCGTCGACGAAAACCTTACACTATTAACACTTAGGTTGCTTTCAAAGAGAACTGGCTTTAGATTAAGTATGAGGCTGCTTGAAAAGTCTTGAAACAAAAAATCTTTTTTTATTCAACCGGTTTTTAGTTTTCTAAATACAAACCATGAATCAACAATATAATCACCATAGAGCGATATATCCTTCCCCACCTGCTCGGCAGATCGCTGATTCCTTTCGCCCAGAAATACTTCAGCGGTCCAAACAGATGGTAGTCCGATGGTACAAGATTCGGCGAATACGGTTGATGGGCTACCGGATGCCAGTCAAGTTCGACTGTCTTCTCACAGGTCCTCGATGCAACGTGTGGGTGCTTGTTGTCGTGCAACAGGTGGACACTTGACCTTTTTCACCTTTTTCCTCGCACTACATCGGCCAATTTTTGAAGCTGATTAACGTATATGGAAGCGGCGACCGTCTTGCCAGCAGCCAGCAGCCCACAGTAGATGGCCCTTTTCGCATTGCACCAAACGCAAAGTAAATGTCTGCGTTTGTGTAGGTCTGGCTTCGGCTGGACTGCTGGTTCTGCGTCGCGTGGGAGCCAGACGGTACGACGTGTGCTGTTATCCTAGACTATCCAGCTCGCATCTCCAGTTACAAGATCCTCTAGAAATTCCTTTCGGTGCAGCTGCGCGTAACTGACATATGTTCATTCGCGCTTGCTTATGTGCCTCGGTCAGCCTATGAAGGATCCGTCTTGTCACAACTTTTAGACAGCCGAGGTCGTGGAGATTCAGCTCGGTGGTGGGAACAGCCGAGAGTTTTTGTCGGTTCCCGTGTAGTTGCTTTTGGATTGAATTTAACAGCGAGCTGCAATCCATCATCATCGGTAGTAGAAGGTCGTCCACTGCGCTCTCCGACTTTGAGGTTCATATCTCCTGAATCAAAGCGAGTCAACTAACGTAGTGCGGTTTACAGTCCCTTCTCCAAATGCATCTGTGGTATTAGAGACCGTTGTACTTGCGTTGGAGCCTCGGCACCATTCGTAGAAGATGGCCACTCGAAGCTGTTGTTGGCTAGTCATGTTCGACATATCACCAAAATGACGGGCGCGAGCCCTTATATACTCAACCAAAGTTGATGTAATTAGGGACTTGGGGTTTCTTATAACCCTGATTTCGATGATCTTGATTTCGACACTCATTTTAAACAGATTTCCACCAAAGCCACTGCTCTGGTTCATCAGCTTTCTCGATGCTTGGCTACTGATGAGCCAACAATCCTACTTATAGCGTATAAGACCTACATTCGGCCCTTGTTCGAATACGAAACTGTTATCTTTAACCTCTATAAACGTAAAACAATTAAATTGCTGGAAAGTGTTCAGAATGGATTCACAAGAAAATTGTTTCTGAGGCGAATAGGCTTATTGTCTGACGGTATTCCTTCTTCTACGGAGAAGAATGCCAACCTTAACCTGGCTACTCTTGCTGACCGACGGAAGAAATTTGACCCCATATTTATGTTCAAGATCCTCTCCGGTTCCTGTGTGATTGTGGCGGATAGGTTTCTCACCGCAAGACTGTCCATCCCGAGGGGCGGTCGGTTGAAGCCAGTTGTCTCAAAGGCTAAGTTGAAACTTATATCAAATTTTTTGATCAACAGGCCTACTTCCAGCTATATTAAATTTATTAAAAATCGCGCTTCTCCATGCTCGGTGCTTTTGTTTAAAAACATGGTTAACAAGTACCTGGATCCATTTTGTTAATTGTTATTCTTTTTCGTTCTGTCTGAACTTTTTACCTAGTTTTTCTTTTATGTTCGTTAACTGTTTAGTTACTTTTAATAAGTTCTAATTTCTTTACTGGAATCCATACTTCTTTATCCAAGGTTGTGTAGTTGTTACATGAGTTCCCATGTAATAAAAATATATATCCAGCGAAAGCTGGAACCTTCTACACAATCCTCACTCACCGGGGATTTTTGAATTTTTTCCCAGAAAAGCCTGAAGTTTTCAAAATATTCTTTTAAGACTTTTCGGCCAGCCTAATATTTTAGACAACTGCGAACTTTTTCGAGAGCAGCTTGAAAATTAAGTTCAGAACATGCTCCTCATATAATGCTCGAACATGTCTTGAAATACAGCGTGTCGCTAATTCCCGACATTGCACACCTAATTTTAGGTTACGGTAAGTCGACACTGTTTTTCCGTAATTTAGATTCTTGTCAAAGTGAGCAGCAGAAGCTCTTTAAAGAAAAGGTGGAAGGATTTCATCAAGAAAAATCTCGCCGAAGTTACCGACATGGGTTATGCAGTCTTTGATAGAATCGGTGCGGCAGATCTCAAGAACAATAGACAGCGCGACTGCGCCGGGCTAAACTCGAAGAGGATGAAGAAGAAGAGAAAAAGAAAAAGAGGCAGGCGATAATTATGTGATTATTTTGCAAGGGACTCCGGCGATTAGGTGCCTGTTTGTTTTCGCATGTTAGTCATCGCGTGACGGCTCGTCCGTCGACCTATCTCAGTAAACACGAGACGTTCGAGAACAGTAGCGAAAAAAGTGGTAACCAACCTCGGTCACGTCGACGTCGTCGAGGTGATCATCCGGCTCATCGTGCCCGCTCTGCCATGCGCATTCGAGAATATCGGTTCGATCTTGCAGCTGCCTGTGCATGAAATCGTCAATGCACATCGCATTCTGCAGCTTGTACATGGTTGTAGAAATTCGCTCTGAGGGTAGCTTGACGGCTAGGTAGGCTTTCTGTCGGACCACACCTCGTTAGAGCCAGAGGTGATAAGTGTCTTGTTATCGAGCGGTCGCTATCTGTCGGGGGCTGTGTCAAAAAGAGTCGTCCGAGCTTTGATGTTTGCTAACGGGGTTGCAAGTCGTGTTGTGGTCTGGGTATTTAGGGTCTATGATGATATGATACGAGCAAAGTGCGTTGGTTGCCACTGTTCTGTCCCCTTAGGGGACGTTCAGAGCGTTACATACGAAATTTTGCTTAATCGCGGTTGGCATTGCAGTATGTCGGGGAGTTGCTTACTGTTCTGCTTACCCCTTAACCGTTATCCGCTCACCTTACTGTTTTAGTTCTGCTTACCCCATTATCTCGTTATATAATCTGTCTAATTTTTATCTAATGTGTTGTATGGCTTGCTATTAAAACTGTTTCTTTCTTATTTCTATAATTTTCTTTCCTCCTGCGAGGTATTCTACTGAAAAACATGCAAATAACCGATTACAACGTTGACCAGAAAGATATACAACAACCCTCATTACAAAGTTTTACAACGTAGTTAGTTATAAAGCGAGGTAACAGAAAAACAAGAAAAACACCAGAAATAGTACTTATAAGTTTTTAATCACCTTTCTGGTCTCTTCAACAAGGATTCGAGAACATAAAAATGACTTTTTATAAGTCCTAGTTAGGCAAGCGAGAACGATGGTAGAAGCTGAAAAGCCCCAGAACAGTCATCAAATGTTGTTACAGGATGTTTTGTTGCGATCAAAACTCTTGCACCAGGCGGGACTCGAACCCGCACTTCTGCTTTCCCAGCAGCGATGCTACGGCTTAGAATCCTTTGCCCATATTCGTGGAATGACCGTATGTTTGACTCACTCACCTTTCGAATACTTCAGCGGAAATTCTTTTTTCATCTGATCCATTAGCGGTTTCAACCTCTTCGCGCTCACCAGAGGATGCTGCCTGTAAGTTTGAGCACCTTCTACCCAGAAATAAGCACATGTAGAACGAAGTGGATGCTTTTATGAATTTTATTCAGTTTATAACAAATGTGTGCAGGTGGCAGGTAGTCATTGGATCCGACGCCGACTGGGATAAATCGGATCCGTAATTTTTTCAAACCCTGGTTAAAAGAACTGTGCGAGTAATGGCATTTTCGAAACGCTTGGGCCTTGGGTCGATTCAGATAAGGGCGGTTGACACGAGATCGGATTTTCAGAAGATTTAGATAACTGATTTCGTTCAGAAATCTGATGTCCTACCCGATTCGGGCATCCGATGTGAGATCCGAAAATAAATCAGCGATTTGGATCATCCGAAAATCATTCCTGTTACAGCTATTCTTTTCTGAATCATCCAAGATCCCAGAATTAAAGATCTTATTATATTCACATAATCCTTTTAACCAGGTTAAAAAAATGAAGAATTTCGAATTATCGGTGTCGGATCCACTGTCTAGTAGCCAGATAGAACTGGATATATCCTAGAAAATGCCTACATAAACCGCAAGAAAGGTACACGGGTACGGTGCCTACCTATGTAAATATTGTGAGTTATGTTGCCCAACATGTTAGTGCAATAAATAAATGTAGTGAAGTGTAATTTCCTCCTTTGTTTTCATAACTATATAACAGTAGTCCTACAATTCATTCATTACTAATGTATACACGTTGGCGATCTAGGAAATTTTTTGATACAAAATAGTATTAGTACAGCTTCCTTTCGTGATTTGGGATTTATTTTGGACACCCAACTTTCGTCTGAATGTCGGAAAAAGCTGATCGAATAGTGCACAGCATTTTCATAGTTTCCAAATTAATTTAGTACTGCACCTATTTAGTGGCTATGTAAAACTAACTCTAGAATATGGTGCTAAAATTTTCTGTCCGAAATATAAGAGAGAAATCGCCAAGCTAGAATCTGCCTAACAATTCCAAAACTTTTTACCATCAACTTCAGGATTCAGCTTAGTAGTGTCCCTCTTAGCTAGGTCAATTCCTGTTGCTTGTGTTGTTTTTTCCTGCTTACAATGACTATAACGCATGCTCCTTTGCGTCGTTTTGCTTTTGCACGGATATTCATGTACATAATAAATAAACAAATCTCTCACTGTCGGGTTGCAACCATGTGAAAAATCTTTTTTATGTAGGAACGTTCAAAACATGATGAGATATGGAAATGAATTTCTGCTCACGGATTTGATCAGATAGTTAACTGATAGTATAATTGCTCGGAGAATACTAAATAGTGGTGAAATTCTGCACTCACGTCTCTCGGTTTTGGAGACTTGCTTGGCTGCAGTCTGAATGGTAGTCTTCGGAAGATCCGGAACGCAGACCGCCTTGGATTAGCAACTTCCACCTGTAGCTCACCATCCATCTAAAGCGCGTAGAGATCATTGTATAGACGATTTCTAAACGACACGAAGAGTGCAGGAGAACCGACTAGAAGCAGAAATCAGGGTGAGGATCTGCAGCACTAGAAAAGCTGACTTTGAAACGTGAGCAGAAGATAAAAAGTCAACGCTTCATGTTCAAGGAGCGCTTGTAGCGAAAAAAAGCTATTGTGCGTTCGATTTATAGTTGAGAATGCGAAATGAAGTATATAGCATTTCAGTTTTTCCACAAATCAGTTCAAGCAGAAATCATCCAGAGACTGCAGCGCGTTGAAATACGGAATATTTACAATTTTCACGTAAAATTGGACACTTTTTAAATCAATTTGCACCCTTTTCGAATCAGATTGGACCCTCTTTTAAGCTAGTGGAGACTTTTAAAATCAAAACGAACTCTTCTGAATCAAAAAGAGTTTTTCTGCATTGAACTAGAAACTCTCCAAAAAGGTGAGAATAACTTTTTGTTGAAGAAAAATTTTAGTATGATTGCTGTTGAATTTTTATTCAGCTACGCAACAATTTAGCACATTGTTTAAAATTTTATAGAATTTCTACTTTTTAAGTAAAAATAATAGTTCAAAACGTGAATTAAATAGCAGAAAGGTGAGCATTTTTGCGTCATGCCTTCGTCGAAGACGTCGCGATTTTAACTTGATTGATAACGAATTTCCTGTTTACATGAAGATTCTCTCCTGCAAACTACAACATACAACAAAAATGACCGTCCGGAACACACATATATTCACTCTGGTGCTTTTTGTAAGCAACATTTACACTATCAATCAAATAAAAATCGCGACGAGTTTTTCGAATGCATAGTGCGCTCTTGTCTTTTAGTGCAGTAAATAATGGTCGCTTTGTTGTGCTTTAAAATAAAAATTAATTTGCTAATTTTTCTTTAAAAGCTAAAATCTTACAGATGTCTAATAAAGTTATGCCGAATTTTCCTTGTAATTTAACCTATGAGAAGGTTCTTTCGATTTGGAAGACGTTCTTTTTTTGGCTTCAAAAGTCTTACAAGGGAAGGATCTGGAGCGTATGTCTGAACGGGGTGAGCGAGTCATATAGGGAGCATCCTCAGCTAGTGCAAAAATGTGTTCATTTTTTGCCAAGTCGTTAAACTCAAGGAGTAGAGGGTCCCTGAAGTCACAATGGAATACGGTGCATCACGAGTTTGGGGTCTTGTACGCCCGTATGCTTCCGACGACCAGCAGCTCGGGGCGCAGTGGAAGTGATGCTGCTTCATTCGGGGAAGGTCGGGATTTGGTTTTTGTGCGCTGATGCATTTTTGCATTGCAACTGACTGGTTGAGATTTGGGGATTCTGAGGTCTATTCCAATTTCGACTCTTTATGTCTAATTTTCCAGCTGAATGCTGTGGTATTCAACATGATGATGTAGAAATGTTCAACAGCAGTGATGCACAGGTACAAAGCGCATGAAGCAGCACTGCTCAGAATACGGGCAGCGTATAATTACTACAGTCTCTTACAGTTTGTCTCTTCAATCCCTACACGAGTAAACTCACTAATATGCTGGAAAAGGTTCAAAATAATTTCACTAGGAAACTTATGATACGTGCTGTTGGTTTCACGTATGACCAAATTCCATCTAGTTCTGTTCGTAATCTGAATTTTGGCTTGAAGTCACTTGCCACCAGAAGGAAGAGAAACGATCTTTTGCTTTTTCATAAGATCGTATTTGGTAAGACCAGCATCAAGATTGGAGATCTTCTTTCCCTGAGAACCGCAATAACTCGAGGAGGCACTGTCAAATTTGACATCGGCAGGGCCAGACTTAATTGCCGACGTTATTTTTTCACTGCTAGAACTGTTTCTTCCTTTGAGTTGATCCGCAAGAAGCACAAAATCTCATTTAGCCTCAACACATTTAAAAAAATACTCAATTCAACTCTAGGCTCCTGATACCTCAAATGTGTTCCGATTACATTCTCTCCCGCTCTTGACGGTCTCTTTGCTATTTTCTTTGTTTCGACTTTGTTGATTAGCTCATTTCAAACCATCAAGTCGTTATTGATTTTGTTAGTTCCAGTTGAGCTTTATTTATGATGTTGCTAGTGTTTTGCTACTACTGTTCGACCTTTGTTCTTTGGCTTTATTAAGTATCCATTATAGAATCACACAAGGTAACTTGTGTAATAAATATATATGTACATAGACCAATGGCCTCAGGAAAAGCCATCCTACTCCTTGAGTTTAACGACTTGGCAAAAAATAAACACATTTTTACACTAGCTGAGGGGTGAGGATTCACCTTATATGACTCGCTTCCCCCGTTCAAACATACGCTTCAGACCCTTCCCATGTTAGGCTAGCTAAGAAGAGTGTTCAATTTGATTTGAAAACTGTCCAACTCGACGTGAAAGTGGAGTAAATTAAGTTCTTCCTCTATATAATCATGTTTGTCAGAGACCAACGACTAGCTCCTATTTAGGGGTTACGGCGTATACCAGCCAATAGAGGGTGAAAATTTTTGTGGCGACGTTAGACACACATGACTGTCACTACATAGAGTACTTTAGAAGAGAAAATAACTGGAGTATTCTCCATCTGCGAGACGGTGGCATTTAAACTACCATTTGGAAAAACGCTGCGAAAAACGTATGAGGCATCATTCTAGGATCACGCTCACAGTAAGATATTCGTCATCCCGTTCTTTAAATAAAGCTGTACTTTGCAGCTGCTTAAACAATAGGAGTTTCAGTAACCAGTAAAATAGCGATGACATTTTTCGTTTAAACGGAGCTCTGTATTACACAGGAGTACCCATTCATTTTTGTTTCTTTTTCTTTTCTTGTTTTTATCAATTTTTTACACAGGGAGCAGTATATTTAGTAGGTGAATGTATGCCGACAAGCGCTGACTGCGTCAGCTTTTCAGAAAAGAAACCGGCTCGATCCAGTGCCAACGAGACATGCTGGTTCAGAGAACGGCAGCTTCCGAAACCCAGTCACAGAGATCAGCGACGAACAAACACTTCACGCTGGGTTGAGCAGCGTCACCGAAAGCGTTCTTTGTCATCAGTTCCCTATGTCTCACCGCATTGAGGAAATATATTGGGTTGTTCGATAACCAGTGGAAAATTGAATAATTAATGAAAAATGAAATGAATGAAATATGAGTAATTAATGAAATTTTAAAAAATATGAAAAAACGAGATTATTTATCGAACAACCCAAAGTAGAAAGGCCACCAAAGCAGCATGCCTAACTTACGGGCCTTTCTACTTCGATAAATAATCTCGTTTTTTCATATTTTTTAAAATTTCATTAATTACTCATATTTCATTCATTTCGTTTTTCATTAATTATTCAATTTTCCACTAGTATTGTCCAGGAAGTACCAAAGGTTAATTTCTAGCGTAGAACATATTCGAGCTAACAGTCGATAACCCTGGGTAATTTTGGGATGCTGGTGATATCGAGAAGTTAGTTCAGGGTAGTAGTCCGAACAGTCATGCAGCGCGATCTAGAATGGAAAGATATGGGACTGAAGATTGGAAAAAGTTGAACACAGTTTTACTAGGGAAGTGTTCATTCGAGCTCCTGGTTTTACATGTAACAGTATACATACTCCGTGGCGTATCAAGAAATGAGATACTCAATTTGGGTAGCTTAGAATTGAGAAGGAAGCGCAGCGACCATTTTGCAGCTAACAAAATTGTTCACGGAATTCTTGATTTGAATATGTGTGATTTCTACGTACAGCCTCATCTACTCATTCTCATAGCACTATATTATTCCTTGCCAACCCTAGAACAAGCATAGACCATCCTTCTTTGCATTCAAAGCTGATTTTGATTTTGTTGAATTGTGCAAAAAACCAAATCCTTCACCGTTTTTAATAAAGATGTATGCCGCCACCCTCGATAAAAAAAAGTAGTTGCCCAGTCTTCTTCAATCCTTTTCATCTGGTATACATTTCGAATGCTCCAGCTACCTGTACCTGAGGAAGTCAACATGTCTAGCGACTTAGCGCCGGAGCTGGGCAGGAGGAAACGTGCGGTTTAGGGAACTTTCAAGAGCGTCGAAGAAGTGGTGAAGAAGACGATGAACGTCGGACTCCGCATCCACCTTCGACTTAACTATTCTTCCTACCCTAACACACGCCTCAGAGACCTCGGCCTACGAAATCAGGATGAAGCACGGAATCGAGAGGATAATGCTCGGAGCGACACGATTCATGCGAGTGGGAGAAGGCTTCCGGAGTCCAGAGCTTCGTCGACGCTCAAAGATCAGAGACGAAAAAGTAGGAGGATCGAACGGGCAATACGTTTCGGAGACATCCTCTGGACGAGAGCCGTCACCGTCCGAATTGATCTTGATATCTGTTACACTGATACACATATTCATGAAGGTAAAACACGCAACCACAATAAGGTCTACAAGACAACCAAAACGAGCTAATAAACAAAGCAAGTGAGCTGGTACGAAAGGAGAAGAAAGAATCATGCATTGCGGGAATCGGTCGCTTCCAGTCGCAGGGTTTTCCTAACGAATTTCCTAAAAGCGGAAACAGAAATAGGTAGCAGGAGCCCGCTCGGCTTACAAAACAGTGGTACCTAACGGAAGAACGTGCCTTTCCGTAAGAGAACTTACTCCGACTGACTCTGGTGTTAGAGAGCCGCAGTTTGAAAGGGTCGACATATTTCACATTCGCAACTTTTATTACCTACAAGCAGCCTCTCGGCGGCACTAGTGACTTCTTAGCGGCTTTGCCGTGGTAATAACTTCTCATCATCAATTGTAGCTGCCACCTGTGTCATGGTTTCCGCAAGAAGAAGAATTAGCCACGTCGATTGGGCAAGTTAGAGAGAAATAGGAAAAATGAAGGACATCCACAAAAAATCGATAATTTGATCAACATCGATTTATGGCGATCGATACATCAAAAACGAAATTCAGATTCGCGTTCAGCGACCTCGATTACCTCCAGGGCTAAAGTTTGTGGCCGCTGCTGATCGCGACCACTGTTGGTTATAGCCAATAGGCCTTTGTCATACTATCGCTCACTCCGAGCGACGCCTAATGATTGCACCCATATCGATCCCATCACGCCGCCCGATCGATATGGGAGCCTATCATTACGCGTCGCTCGGGGTGAGCGATGGTATGACAAAGGCCATACGCCGTGCCCCCACTCCAGTTGTGACGGACGGAAACACACACACACACCACAGACACACACACATACACACTAACTCCTTTATATATAGTAGGATTTTATGCGCCATTACTATGTCGTTGACTTTTCTTTTCAGTGATAGAAAGTCCTAACCCAAATTCAGGAGTTTATTTCTCGAATTACTCCTACGGAGCAGGGAAGTTAACGACCTGGATCCTGAGGAAAAGCCTACGCATGAAACTGCTCTGTAATTCCGCGGGATGTTGAGAGAAGAGCAGAGGTCTTGGTTATACCATAGCGAGTGAGCTACGCTTGTCTAATCATTTCTCTAAGCACTGCAGGCTCTTGATGAAAAAGGCCAACTGTAGCATATACAACCTCTTCAAAACATTGAAATCGAAACATCTGAGCGTTTGTGACTAACAAATAAATAAAATGTTTTCTTACTATTTGAAGCACGAAAGCCTTATAGTAATCACTCTTGCCACTCCTATTTACCTTTGAGACATTGCCCTTGTTAGAGGAAAGATATTGGACTTCTAGAAAGTGTTCAAAACAGCTTCACCAGGGACCGTATTCATCAGCCGCTTACCGTCCTCTAACGGTGAAAATACCGCCCAACCTGATGCAAGGAATGTCAAATCAGGAGGTTTGGCGGCATTTTCACCGTTCGAGTGCGGTAAAAGGTTCATGAATCTGGACCAGGCTTATGACGAGGCGGGCAAATTTGAGGTCCCTCTATCGGGAACGGAGTTCCCTGGTAACACTGCAATTTTCGCGTTTTGACCTCATGAATAAATAATATTTATTTATTTATTTATTTATTTATTTAAAATGCACTCAATGGTGCGCTACAACGTCAACAAAATCATCGAACAAACAAAATAACCGTTAAAGAGCAGCAGTAAAATGAACGCTAACTATATTAAAACTACAAAGTGCACCAATTTAGTAATTACCATCTGCCTGCACCGATCTTATAGCAACCCCCGTCGCAATGCCTTATACAAGTAATTTAAAAAAACAGAAGGCTAGGAGCCGAAAAGAAGTAACTTTAAAAAATTATAAAACCTACCTTATTTCTATCCTAGCTCATGAATAGCTCATCATAGGTTGGATGTAGCAAATGATAGTCAAAATATTAGCAGAAGAAGTGTTTCACATGTTGTAGGAGCAGTAGTGAGATAGGAGAGGTCAGCCTGAGTAACGCAACTAACAATCGTTATTCTGGGGCGGGCCGTCAACACAGGCGCCTCTTTGATCTGGCACGAACCCCAGGCGTAAAACCCAGGCCCAAGTGATTTGGTATAGACAAAATCACTTGTTGACAAATCATTCCTAGCAATAAGTGGAATAATATTTACAAAAAACTACTATAGAAATTAAAAATTATAAATTAAAAATTATAAATTATTTAAAAATTATATCGGCATGATATCTGTAATACTGGAGATTATTACAGACTTCCCCATAAGATAGCAATTCTTCACTAGTGCCGCGAGTACCAAACCGGAGCCAGATGGTAAGCATAAATGCAGAGAAAAGTCTTAACATGTCAATACACATCCTGCAACAGAGAGTTCTTCAGAAGAGGATCGTTGCGTATTGCAGAGGCTTTCGCATAGGCAGTAGCATCTGTGATATATCTGCAGTAGACGGTAACACTGTAGCAATTGAAAGGTGGAGTCTACTGGTGAACGGTAGAGAGCCGGATCTATAATCAGCACGTGACGCTATGAAGAAATTGATTTGTTTATTTAAACATCTCAGCAAAAAACATCAAGAAACATCCCTGAGATGTTGACAGATGGCGTAACCTGCATTCGGATAAGGCATGCGTTATCATCTCAATTTACTGGCTATGAATCTGGAATTCCTAGAATTGAATGCAAGTCTAAGCTGGCCAACATGGCATGGAAAATCCTACTGTTGTCTGAGTCTATGACGTTAGGTGGCAGCATCTGCAACCACATGGCACAGCGAGGGAAGGAGGAGTTCGACATTTTAGAAGGACAGCATCCAATGACGTAAGGACATCGGATTGAGAACTTTTTAGTCCTTCCTGTGCAAAGCGAGAAGATCCAGTACTTGCTTGGACTTATTCTTAGTTCACCTCTTAGCAATTTGAACCCGAGTACCACATCATCGAAAGCACGACGATGTAATATAATAATATAATAATATAATATATTCATAATAATAAGTAATAATAATGTGGGAGCGTGTAGCGCAGTAGGAGGAGGTGCCGGCTGTCGCGTGCACCCGATACCAGGTTCTTGGTTCGGATTTCCCGCCGAGGCCAACCAAGCCTTTCATCCCTCTGAGGTCGGTGAATTGGTACAAGACCGGGAAGGACAAAGCGAATTTTTCATCGGTGGCCACCGCAAGTCATGGTCTGTGCCACTTGCCCAACACACATTAAATCGCCTCGAAGACATCCCGTAGAAGTAAAATGCGTGGCGCATCCCAACAGGAATTAGGTCCCTTATCTTCATCCTTTAAGAAGTAATGTCATTAATATTATACATTTGGAAATACATAAGTGATCACTTATGCCGCGGTAGTATTATCAATAATCTAATATTACGTCCTACGGCTTACTTAGAATGGGATCAGAGAAGAACTTTGAGATGTTCAGAAACGATAGGGTAGAAGACATAGATTTAACATCATGACGTCAAACTTAAGTATAAATTACTTATGCTTAAGGAAAAAATAATTCCTTGCCGACTGCTACTAAATGAGGCTGGTCTTGATGGAATTTCAAAAAATTAGAATCAACTTTTCTTAACCAAAAGTGATGAAATTTGGTTATCTAAAAAAGCGATTTAAATAGCAACTATTCTCACCGAATTCACCATATCCACTTTTTGACGACCACCCCGTCTAATTTTTATCCTCGTTGATTTCTTAAGTGAGGAGTTAAATTCATTTGTAGCTTCAAACAATGTCACACAAAAACCTGGAAGATTGAACATTTCAAAGATAAGTAAGTTTTTAAAACCTTCCTGATATTAAAATTGCCTCCGCTGTCCAGGAGCCTTTTACCGGAGTTGTGTCACCATGCCAACGGTCACGGCTCCATTACCATGAGAGCCACAAAACGACCATTTAAAAAAGACACTTTCTTCGACGAAGCAGGAGGATGAGGTGGACCGCCGCAGCGTGAAACAATGTTTGGACACAGAGTGACTCGCTCGGAGCACAGACTACAGCGATGCGGCCAGAACCGTGTCGTAGCCGGAGTTTCGCGCCGCTGTTTGTTCACACAGAGGGACGCTCTTGGCAGGTACTGGAGCACTCTGGGCAAGTTTGCAACATTTTTCCCAATAAAAAGCGACATATGCGTTGTAGCCAAGAAAGTCGGTGTACATCATGTCCTTTGCGACAGATAAGGATAAAGGATAGCGATGCCAGTTTCCCTTTGAATGCGCCACGTATTCTACTTCTACGGAATGTCGTGGGTGCAATTGAGTGCACATTTGCCTATACAATGACTTGTGGTGGCCATCCTTTTAACAATCCAGCGCTTTACCTTCCCAGGCAAACCTAGTACCCCAGAAGGATGGAAGGCTTGGTTGGTCTAGCCGGGAAATCCGAACTTAAAACCTGGCATCAGCTGCGCACGACAGCCAGCACCTCCTCTGACTGCGCTAGATGCGTTCAGAATGAAAAATATTAATTATTCAACATCAACGTTTCAGTACTAAAGAAAATGCACAAATGAAATTTCTAAGAAGAAGAAAACATCACATCGTATACTGAAGCTACTCCTCGTGTCAACATTGGTCTCACTGCTTACAAGGTGTGCACTCAATAGAACGATGTAACAAATGCATGCATAGAATACAACCAAACTTTTATGTCGAGTAGTTCTGGAGAAATCAAGGCAAACGTATGCTGAACCAATCGATAGCGACAACGCAAATATTTGGGCCAATTTGAGGAGGTCTTGCGTACATACCTATGTGTGGCAATGCGTTAGCAATCGACCTATTGAACTTTTAAAGATTTTTAGTCTCTATGCATAAAAATAACATGGCGAGGCACTTAAACAAACAGAATATGTCGGCTGAATTTTTGATTAATTTTAATTCGCGTGGTGGTTTCCTTTGTAGACGCCATTTGAAATAAGCGCGACAACAGAATGAAAAGATGCAGACGGCGGAAGTGAGCCGCAAGTACGTTGGTGCCAGACATGTCCTGTGTTACTGAACTGAAAGTGCATGTCGCACAAAGTTTCCTTCGCAGCCGACAACTAGGAGGGCAACGTTAGATTGGAATAGAGCGTCGATGCACTTAGTCTGCCATAGGGCTGGCTAAACTACTTTGTTGTTGGATAATTACTGACGTTTCTTCACATTTTTCAAAGTGAATCTATTTATATTAACAGCAAACATTAATCAATGACGTATTGACCATTTTGTTGGATGACCTTTCTCCATCCTTCGCTATCACCAGTATAACTTGGCGTCCCGTTGATCACCGACTTCCCGAGCAGCGTGTTCATTCGTCCTTGTCGCGTTCCAGAGTGCTCCAATGGATCCACTTCGCTTGGCGGACACGGTCAGCGTCATACCGTTCGTTCAGAGCGTTTTCGAAGTCTGAAGAGCCCCAAAAGACACACGAAGTTTCGCCAATCAGAACCTATACTAAACCTCTATTCTTCAGCTACACTGTTGCCACACGTCTGCTCTTTCTCCCGATGAACAACAAGAAACTCGATTTGCCTAGAAAATGTGAGCTCAATAAGGTCGTATTTGTGCGGTGTGCAGAGCAAGAGGCCAGTATTAGACAAACGTACTTTGCAGGCAGTTCCCAGACATCTATTGCAGCTGGTAGAGATTCCGCTGAAGCAATTTTGAGTGACCTTCGCTGGCACCTACATAGGTTCCTTTTTGTGTGGCTAGTTTAGAGGTCGTCCAATGGTTTCCGCGCTCTAGTTTTGAACCTGTCGATTCGATTCGTTAGCGCTACCTTGAATGAGGAACATTTGAATGCAGTTTTTCATTTCTACTCTCAGATACAATTATAATACAATTAAGAAAATGTGGGCTATCCATTAATTTGGCAACGTCTCAGTAGATTTTGCTCAGTCACATTATGATGTGCCGGGTTGGGCCCCTTGAGAAATATTTTTAACTAGGCCTTCATCGTCGTTCCAACCGCCTTCCACCTGTCTGGGAGCTTTCCTCCAATATCTTTGCAGACCTTCATACCCTTATTGAAGAGGAAAGGCACATGGGTCCCACATATTATATGGGAAAGGACGGTGAACAAGATAAGGAAGGATTCCCAAAACGGTTGCACTAAAAAGGTTTTCCCTCGCTCTGTCGCAGTCCTGAACCTATTCGGAGGTGAAATAGGGTCAGCCAATCGTAGCGCAACCCAATCAGAAAGTCGACCGTGAGTGGCGAAGCGGTCTGATTGGCGTCCATTCCTTCAAATGCTGCCCAAAGGGTGCATTAGTGAGAGTCTCAGTGGCAGACGTTCTCCTCGCCAAAGCTATAGAAAGAGTTAACGCCCATGAGCTTTCAAACATGCAGGTAAAACCATGCACAGACAAGAATCTGGTAGATGTTATTGAACGATTGCATCTACCCTTTATGGCAAGAACGATACGGGTATGACACATACATATAATACATACATACAGGGTGTCTCAAAAAAATGTATACACTGTTTGAAAGGTAATAATTTTGCTCGCAGGGAAGATACTGAAGAAGTTAAGGGCTCATATGAAAGCTCAAGAAAATATAAATTTTCTGACCTGTGAGCGGCACGGAATTCGCCATGCACTCGTCTGAACCCTTGCATTTTACACTCGATTGATTGTGTTTCGTTTGGATACTTGTTGTATTTCTCCTTTAAGGGACCGTATTGATTGATTTGTGCTTCTTTTAGGGTGTAGAACTCAAAAATCCTATAAAATCCTATCCTATAAAATGCAGGCTATCCTATAAAATGCAGTATTCGAAAGTTCTAACATTGCATCTAGTGAAGCATTTTAAGATGTTTGAGTCTCATATGAAAGCGCAGAGTAACGAGATTACTGTGGCGTGCTAATAGCCGAGATTGCGCCACGCTCCCGCCGAAAACCTTGCACATCCAACCCTAGTTTACTAACCCTGGTATTATGTATAGGATAAAATGTGGCGTTCGTTCGTTTTAGGATGAGTCACGAATTCTACTTCCATGGGATGTCGCTGAGGCGATTTGAATGCGTATTTGGCCGTACAATGACTTGCGGTGACCAGCCAATGAGAAAGTCAGCGCTTTATCCTTCCCAGAGAAATCCGAAACCAATTCAAGGCCCCGAAGTGATTGGACGCTTGGTTGGCCTGGGCGGGAAATTCGAACCAGGTACTTGGTATCGGGTGCACGCGACAGCCGGCACCTCCTCTGAGTACGCTACACGCCCCACGTGTAAATAAATAAATAAATAAATAAATTGTTCGATCAAACGGCGCCGGTGGTGTAAAGGCGTAGGGCATTATCGCCCGGTCAGAGGGAGATGCGGGTTCAAGTCCCGCATGGCGCTAGAAGTTTTGATCTCAACAAAAGATCGTTATGACAGCTTACAAACTCGACACCAGCCGCTTGACGATTAAAGAAACTGATCTAAATAAATACATTTATTACTATTTATTATTTATTACACGATTACATTCGTATATTATTTCCATGAATTTTAGTTGACACTAAAAGTATCCTTTCTCTTTGGCGTTGGAACAAGCTTTGCAGCCATTATTTTCACCTTAGTCTTCATTAAAATCAATGTCGCGAGAGCATTCTGAGTTTCCAACTGACATGAAGTTTCTTTTTTATGCTCATTTCCACAACTTACAGTTTGCCTTATAAGAATGCAGCTGCTTCAGGTTGGAGAAGTAGAACCACTTCTGCTGCTCATGCTACTCTCGGAACTTGAGTAATTCATCAGTTTTTTTTCACCATACGCTACTGATACATTAGTCACGTTAGACTTTAGTTTGGTTCTACTCCACCCTACTCAAGGCTTACGTTCTTCTCTATTTACCGAAGATACTCTTGTGCGACTACTAATGCTGTTATGCTCATCTTTATGAATTTGTGATCAAACATTAGTATATAAAAAGGGCTGCGTTATAGTGATCGACTACTTAGCATTATTTTTTTAATATAATAATTTGGATTTTTAGAGAGGAGAGTTTCATATTAGATGATTTGGGTGTACCACAGTGGAAATGCCTAGTGTACAATGAAGTTCTTCGGTTTTTTTTCTAAAAAGCGCAATCGGAGGAGGTGCCGGTTGTCGCGTACACCGGATGTCAGGTTCCCCGCTCGGATCTTCCGCCTAGGCCAGCCAAGCCTTTCATCTCTGCGGGGTTAGTGATACCAGACATACTCTAGAAGGATGTGTCACTTATTTATCCATCAACTGGCTACCGCAAGTCATTGCATAGACGCAAACGCATTCATGCTGCCCTCACAGCATTCAGTAGAAGTGATATGCATGACGCTTCCCAAAAAGGGACTTATTTACGCCGTCGTTTATCCTTTCTCCTCCACTATTCCTTTAAAATGGAACATAGCAGAGCTTGGTCCCGTCCGGTTTGCAGGGTTTTGATGCCGTCCGCTCTTCTGTTCAGCGATTCATCATCACATAACGGCTTCGTGCGGCATGTGCTTGCGTGACTTGTGATGAATGGGTGGTTGTGAGAAGCGCAGCGATAAAAGCTGAAGTGCTGGTATAGAAGAAATCGGCCAAAGACGCTACTTAAATGGAGTACAGTATATCCGGGGCGACCAAGTTGATTTGCGTAATATGATAAACCCTTCAAAGTGTATATGCAATTTTAACTTCGAACTCGACACTTTTCAGAAAAATTAAAATTGGACTCTCTTCTAGGCAAGCCTATAACGCTTTGGAGTCAGAATGAACACCTTCCGAATCAAAATGATCTTCTTCCAGTTTAAACTAGAGACTCTCCAAGACTGTTATATTAATCTTTGTTAAAGGAAAATCTGAAATTAGACTGAATAATTCTTTTTGAAACGGTAGTTATAAAACGGTTAAAAAACGGTTTTTTATAGAACGGAGCTAGACGAGCGGTGATCCGAAATTCAAAAGAGATGATCAAAATTTAAATATAATAATTCAAATAAGCTCTGTTAATAGTTTTAATGTTAACGGTAACGTTATGTTAAAAGTATCTGAAAGTCTGTCTAACCAGGTTCATTCTTACCGGTCTTACCAGGATACTATCTCAACGGTAGGTCGGAACGGCGCAAGAGTTGTATATGGGCAGAACCGCCTCTCCCTGGGAAGCAACAAACTGCAGGTATCTCGACCCCAATACAACTCTGCGCAAAGTTAGGGGCGACGGAAGTCGCCTATTGGGCCCTGTTGATACACGTGCTCCACAGCTGACGGGCGCGCGCGGGATGAGGGCTGGTATCGCGGATTAGCGCAGTGCACAGGTGGCGTAGTAGGGGAGAGCTCGGGCTCGTGAGCGAGGGGTGGGGGTTTGGATCCCGCGGACTGTGTTTCCTTTGCACTTTTGCAAAATCCATGTTTATCATATAGGTAATCCACCTAGGGTATTATAGTGTGTTATAGAGGATGTTTACATATAACATATGCTTCAAAGTACAGATTAGCTAAAATGTTCACTTCTGTGTGTCACTTATTTTAAGCCTATTTTGTGTGAAGCTGTAGTTATGTAACGATAGATATTTTGTGGCACTAGTTAAAAGTTCCGACTCCACCAACAAGACTTCAGTCAAAAAAAGTTTTTTGCCGAAACTTCGTCTGAGGGGTTATTTGGGGTGCTGATCACGAATCTGACATCCGTTTTTCACGATTCGGTCGGAGGCCACCCATACCGTTAACAATGGTGGTCCAGGCAGGGTCACCGATTTCGCTGAAACTTTGTCTAGGGGGGATATTTGGGGTGCTGATCACGAATCTGACATCCGTTTTTCACGATTCGGTCGGAGGCCACCCATACCGTTAACAATGGTGGTCCAGGCAGGGTCACCGATTTCGCTGAAACGTTGTCTAGGGGGGATATTTGGGGTGCTGATCACGAATCTGACATCCGTTTTTCACGATTCTTTCTCTACCTGCCGTCACCGGTAAAAACTTTAGGAATGTAACCCTGTGCCTTCCTGTATTTATATTATCCAGCTAGAATACATATTATCTTTAATGCAAGTTTTCTTGATCTGCCGGTGTCTTCTTGGAATTTACGAATGTAAGTGTTGCTGCTGAGGAGAGGGTTGTTAGAGACTGAAAGCACTAACGGTTGCTAACTCTTTTTAGAAACAATTGCAACAATTCATTACTTTCCAATTTTTCACTAATTCATTCAGAGAATTATGCTGGCAAAAACGCTCAGATGATTGCGCCTGCACTTTAGTTTGCAACGATCATTTTAACTAAAGACGTGAGAACTTTCCCAACGAAAGTAGAGTGAATACCAGTGTCTTCGGACGAAATACAATGTGTTGTCTCACTAAATATTGGTCAATTCATTTGGAAGTGTGTCTATTTACACCTGTCGTTTGCCAAAGTGATGCAGTGAGTTTCCCTCCTCGAGCGATATGAACGGGCGCCAAATCTGCTGTTCTGTACGAAGTTCGACCAGTACGTATGGAAGCTTCAGGTATTCCCCCATCAGCTCTCGGAATCTAGTCTCTTGCTGCCATTGTCCAGTTTATGTTAAAGAAGTGCAGTATCTAGCTGCAGTCTCACCTAATTGTCGTTGACTTGACCAACACGACAGCGTAATGTCCTCGAATTCTAAGTCTCCTACAGGGCATAAACTGATGAAAAAAGAATAATGTCAACCCCTTTGCGGGATGAGTGATTACCATTAGGGCCTGCTTATACTTCGCGACGAGAGCGAGTCGTCATCCTGGCAAAACATGTAAATCGACTAAAATCGAGCGCTCGCCTCCGCAATCTGTTCATACTCGAGCGCTGTTGTTGTCGCTTCCGTCACTTTCGTCGCTGCTGACGCCTATTCAAACTTCGCGCCGGCAACGGGAGCAACTGGGGTGACGACGGAGTGTGGAGTACGTAGTTACACCATAGCTCACGAGGAAACGATTCATTGCTGCCATTCTTCAGAGTCACAGTTCGTCAAGGCAAGGCTTGCTATTATACTTCTTTTGAGCGCCAGATTGATGATGTAGGTAATATGACTGTTTGCTGGTGCCTGTGTCGACTGATTGACTGAATGACGAGAGATAAGCGTTATGGTGCAATTGCGTACACCACACTACGTCCGACGCCCAGTCGCTCCCGCCGCTTTCGTCATTCTCGTCGCCTGTTTATACTTCCTTTTTCCTTTCTTGTCGCCGCCATCTTATCTTTATCACATTAGCGTATGAAGTAGCATCTTTTCATCTACGTTGACTTCTTCGTTTGTTTTAAGCAATGCCATAATATCTGAATGTTCTCTTCGTGCTCTGCCACTACAAATAAGTTTCAGACGCTCCGCTGGGTCTAGTACTAAGCACACTAAGTTATAAGTAAATAATAATAGCAATGATGATATCGTAAATAATAATAGCAATAATATCGTCATATCAGTTATTAAAATATTTGTTTTCCCAACACCTGTAAAATGATGCATAATGATGCGAGGCATGGGAATCCAACGAGATACTGCCCTGACATACCAAGCCCTTCCTATATTTAGAACCTGTGATCGTGTGCCTTAACCCTTTGTGGAGGATACTATTGGGTTATTTGATAACTACTGTAGTTTGTTTTTTCTCATAGGTGGCGTGAACTGTATATTTTTATGTGGTAGTGACTGCAGCGCTTCATTGTTATATGCCATCTTAAAAGTTAGACTTTAACCATTTTCTATCAAAAGATGAATGTTATTAGTGAAAACAATTTGGTAACAAATTAAGTTGAAATGGACAATCGAGGAGAGCATTATCGGCATATTTTGCCATTTTACTTCCGAAAAACGAAAAATGCGGTGCATGCTCGGAAGAAATCATTTGAAGTTTATGGCGGGGACTGCCTTACCGAATGCCAGTGTCAACATAGGTTTGCTCGCTTTCGCTCGAGAAGCTTGACATATCGGATTTAACCGCTTACTTGCAGTACAACAGCCTGGTTACGTAACCAAACTGGATGTTAAGGTTCCTTACGAATTACAAAGGGTGCATTTAGTATTCCAGCGTGTTTCTCTAACAAGGAGAGCCTCCGAACCGGCAGTGAGCTTTTGCGATGCAATTCTTACAAGATGTAGAGTCCCGTGTGGGGAGTCCAAAACCATAGTTACTTTTCTCGGAATGCTCTTCTGTGGTCGAAAAAAAGCGTGTGGACGCGTGAGCGCGAAGTGCATGACGCCCTGCTGCCACCCAGCCCATTGTGGTCGGTTGGCGTAGTGGTAGTGTTGTAGCTTCAAGGAGCAAGGTCGTGGGTTCGATTCCCCCTTGTACTGGTGCTTTTGCAGTTTGGGATTTATCGTCAATGTGACCCTTTATCTCCATTTCCAGCAAATTTTTGAACAAAATCACAGCAGCAAATGTCGTTTACGTTCATCCAGATCCCTGAAAGCGGAAAGGTGGGAATTGTTGACTTCCAGATCATGCAAGTCAAAAACTGATGCCAGATTCGTGATCAGCGCCTCAAATAACCCCCACGCTCAAAGTTTGGACGAAACTTCTGATCTCATCACCTTCACTCGAGCCTGGGCCTAGAGCGAGGGTGATGAGGTCAGAAGTTTCGTCCAAACTTTGAGCGTGGGGGTTATCTGAGGTGCTGATCAGGGGTGTGCGTAATTACGATTTACGATTTACGATTTTACGATTTACGGCAATTTCTGGCAAATTTTTTACGATTTACGATTTACGACATTTTGGGTCGTAAATCGTAAATTTTCGTAAATGTGTCTTTGATCAACAACTAACTGGCGACCAAACTTATGTGGAGTGGGTTATAAAGATATGCTCACTCTAATGGTCCCCTCTTATATGTAGCTAATTCCCACTTTCCTTTAGAGTTGATTTTTGATGATCCAATGGTTGCTGTGTTATACAATACCGTCCTGTTCACTGGTTTCGCGAATGCGACTTTTCTCTTCGCTTAACTAACTTTCTCATTTCACTGACATTGTAAGGACTCCCGTTTGGAACCGGACAGGTTCAAGAGGAGAAACAAGTGCAATACAATAGAGAACAAGTGCTCCGTCAGACCAATCGGCGTGCCTCGCGCAATGTTGCAGTATCACTAAGCTGAGGAGAATCAGATCAAGCTAGCTGCTCTGCGTATCCAGCTTTCTTTCCTACCTAGCAGTACGACAGGCAATATTCGGATACTCTAGCGCCAGGTTGTCTAGGAACACCTTCACTTCTCGTCCTCAAACGGTCAACCTCAGGCAAAAATCGACATTTTCGATAGATCTGATCGATTTTGGTCGCACTACGAAACGCCTTTTTGTCAGAACTGTCAGAACTGAGGATTCCCGCCGCTTCTAACGCTATGTTGAAGTGAAAATTTTTCCGTGTGGGACCGCTACAGCAGTGTCCCCACTACTTGCCCTCTTTACTGGAACTCACCCCCCCCCCTTCCCCATGTACTGGTGCAGCACTACTGGCACCCCCTGACTGGACCTGGTTTCCCATTGCTGGTAGTGATCGATGATCTGATCAATATCGAATGATGGTGATCGACACTTTTAAAACGAACTTCAGATTCGTGTTCAGTGACCTCGATTACTCCCAGGGCTGAAGTTTCCATGACACGTAGAAGTCGTCTGTATATTTCTCGCTATTTTCGCGGTCCGTAATTCCCCCCCCCCCCCCGATTTTATGACTAATTTATGAGTCATCGGTTAGCGAATTATTATATAGTACGATATGATAAGCTCATGTCTACAAGGCAGGGTAGGCTGGGGTCCTCCGTTACTGGTCCAGAGCTAGCAAGGCGCATCGCATTCCTACTAGTGAAGGTTGTTCCATTCTAGCCCATAGAAAGCCATTGGAGGCGGTTTCTTAGAGAAAGAGAGGAAGCATTCTTTGATGTGCGCCCTGTTTGGTAATAATGTCTAGTCAATTTGCTTATAATATATTCATGTAAATCCCATCGAATAGAGTTGACGCAAATCCATGATCGAACGTCATTCGTGATTGCAGGCGGGGTCTAGAGGGTTGCTACGCTCATGTTGAAAGGATAAACCACTAACGTTTCGTTATATGTCGTAAGGACGGGGAGCATTGTGAGATGGGATCTCCCCATCGAATCAAACCGTATTGAATGGGTATGTCATTTAGAGAGGGCGTGTATGTACAGTTGGAATCCTGATCGGTTGGCATGTGTTCGGTCTATGTTCTGGTTATTATTGGCTGGCGCGCTACCACCTACCAATGCTGCTCACCTTCGCGATATGCACCAATGGCTCTATCGGTCTGCATTGTGCTTTACAGGGTTGAGCAAATAGATATGAAAGGTGCAGTAAAATGGTAGCATTTCTAGAATAAGCCGATCTGGCTTTGACAGTTTTGATCTCCAATTTCGGTGATGTGATTGAGTTCATCGTATTCATGCAATCTAATCCGCTTACGACGCTGCAGGCTCTCAGAGAGCAAACGTTCGTTACAGAGCTGGCGAAGGGTAGCCCGTGCGAGAGCTGGGATTCATTAAATGGTAGAGCTTTATTCCTTTCACGACATTGTCCGACCATGTCGTCGGACACCATCATAAAAATAGTTCATGGAAAATTATTACACATTTTATAGAACAATTTTAATCAATGAGTCTGCTAATAGCTAAATTCAAGATGGTCCATGGAAAACTTTATTTGTTACTGTTTTTCATACCTAACAAATCAGTAATACAAATAAAATAATAGAAATAATCAGCGCGCGGGAAAAATGCGGGCTATCCCACGCGGCAGACACCTGAAAATCGCGCGTGTCGTGAAGGAGTTATGAAGTTTTCGAAATGCTACAAGTGCAGGAGCAGGAAACCGGCGCATTAGTCAATGGTGAAACGTTTTTTTTTAATTTTTAATTTTGAAAGCGATTTTTGGGCTGCTGTTTCCGCTAAATCCTAGATTTATATTCAAACTAAGGCATTGGTAGTAAGTTAGGAATTTAATGAATATTCAACCGATGCAAGCCTTTTGTTAGAATGCCATGAATAGGCTTGAGTAAGTTTTTGATTTACAGTTTTTTCGACTTTCCTGATAGGTGTAAAGTTTGGTTTGGACGATGTTTTACTATCAGGAACCCGTGACAAGAGAAATAGTGTGGTAAGAAAATTGTTCAGATTAAGCTGAAAACTGAGGCTAACACGACAGTTAAATAAATATTGAATCACATGATAACATTAGCAGAAAAAGCCTCTGGAAATTTAGTTGTACTGCACTACAGTTCAGGTAACTCTTACGATTTACGGTTTACGATTTACGATTTACGACAGATTTTTCGTAATTACGATTTACGATTTACGAAATTGCGAATTTCATTTACGCACACCCCTGGTGCTGATCACGAATCACCTCGGTCATCTTTGTCAAATAAAAGCGGACATGGAGATGTGAAGCCATTCGAGGTGGAAGCCAACTGAATACGTTAAGCGGTGGAGGGCTACACAGAAAGTGAAATATCGGTGCCACTACCTCCTTTTTTGAACGAGTGGTGATAGAAGCGTAGATCTTCAGTTTGTGCGCAGCGTATTTCGCTTACATGCTTTTTTTGCAATCCTCCATCATTGTTGAAGAAGGTTGGTACATCATTAGCTATTCTTACCGGTTGGTTACTACGTTTTTCACTCCATCCATGTAAAGAATATAATAGAATTTGCTACACCTCATCCTGAAACAGCTTGTCTGTTCGAAAATCAAAAGGGGCCATGCATGCACTGTACTAGCGAAGTCGAAGTAAAAATAGTTATTCATACTACGGTTACGGGTGTTACTTGGAGTGCTGATCATGAATCTGTCGTCGGTTTCTGGATTTCCCGTTTTTTTTGCGATAGGTTAGAGAGGATGTGAGTAAGTGAAGGGGGTGAGGTCGGATGCACCAATTTTGCCCAAACTTTGTGCGCGGAGTATATTTGGGGTGCAGATCACGAATCTGGCATCAGTTTTTTACTTACTTAACCTGGAAGTCAAATTGTTACCTTTCCGCTTTCAAAGAGCTAGGTGAACGTAAATGACATTTGTTGACATGTTTTTGTTCCACAATGTGTTGGAAATGGGGATAAAGGGTCCCACTGACGATAAACCGCAAAATGCAAAAACATCAGTACAAATGGGAATCGAACCCACGACCATGCTCCTGGGAAGCTATAACACTACCACTACGCCGACCGACCACATTGAGCTGGATGGCAGCAGGACGCTACGAACATCGCACTCACACGTCCACACGCTTTTTTCGATCACAGAAGAGCAATCCGAAAAAAGTAACTATGGTTTTGGACTCCCCACGCGGGACCCTACATCCTGTAAAAATTGCATCGCAAAAGCTCACCGCCAGTTTGGAGGCTCTCCTTGTAAGTTGTTAAGGTTTCATAAGCATCAAGATTGTTTATTTATTTATAAAATAAATAAATAAATAAATCAAGATTGTTAAACGAGCTTTACTTCGGCTGACGTTTAGGTGCCTTCGTCCTCTTCGGAGCCTGGAAAGTCGACAAGTGAAACTGTTCCCCCAGACGCCATTTTATCATTTTATCATACAGAATAGCATTTAATAGCATTCTCAAGGCAGCTAGAGTAAAGAGCCGATGTCCCAGCTACAGTATCAACTAACCTTCCAAGAGCCAGATTCATCAACCGCTTACCGCCCTCCGATGAAAATACGCCAAACCTGGTGATGACGAATGTCATATCAGGGGTATTTCCACCGTTATAGGGCGATAAGCGATTGATGAATCTAGCCCGAGGTGGTTGCCGACGAGCACCACCAGTCACCCGTAGATGGAGATAGACGTGGGTGAGTGAGTTTGGTCCCGGATTCCACCCGACTTAAGTACCCTGGAGGTCAGATCAGATTGATCGAAACCCACAGAGCTAGACAGAGGGTGCCAGTTCTTGAGTTGTCGCTATGCAGTCGTCTTTGCCGTTGACCTGTATGTTCCTGGCCGCTGTCCAAAGCTCCTCGAGTGTTCTGCATGCTGACTGTCGTTCACTAGGATGGAGACGGACACTTGCAAAATGGCGCCACAGTGGCATCGAACCCCGTTCTCTCCCCAAGGAGTTGAATCATTGGGTTTTTGAGGCCGTCTAAATGCTCCTTGACCCTAATACACAACGGTCTGCCCTTTCCCCTATGTACTCCTGCCCGCACATTCTATATGACATGAGGTATACCACCCTGACGTCATGCAATCTCCCTCCTTTCCGTTACATCAAACCATGCAGGATGGAGTGGAGCACATCCGATCGTAGATTGTGTTTCGGACCAACTGCCCCTTCAAGTTCATGGGAGTCACCTCGACCACCTTCATGACTTCCTAGAGATCCGCCTTGCGAACGCACCAGGGATGAGCGGATAACAAAATTTTGAGACCTGGATAACGGATAACGGATAATTTTGCCCAAATCGCCGGATAACGGAAAAACGGATAACGAACAAACAACAAAAATAAAACTGGGCATAAAGTGCTCTAGTTTCAACAGCAGACATGGAACGCAACTGCTGTCTCGTATAATGAGGACGTCTTTTCTAAGGACTTTAATCAAGTTTTTTCTTTGAAACATGGTACAGTCACTTTATCAAGGCCCTATGGGATTCTCACGAAACTTCGGTAAAATGAAACACTTCTTCATTGCCATTTCTTCATTGAACCAAGTAGACCACCAAGCTGTGAAAAGGCCACCAAGCTGTGAAAGCAAGACTGTTCTGCAAACTCTACTCTGCCGATGTTTCACCATTATCACCTTAGTCAAAGTCTGGAAAAGACAAGGAGAGCTTGAGAATTTGTACATTCAAGCACATTTACAGTAGTACAATTTACAATTTTTCATATTTTTGCCGTTTAAAATGAATGGGAAGAACGAGACAAAGGATGCGTAAAACAGCCCAACTAACAGTATGGAAGCATTCGTATGTCACCCTTGGAGGGAGAGAATGTGAGACTCATTCACCTATTGGTCACTCACATTTCTCCTCAGCAACTCGCCCGCATTTTGTCAGCTTATGTTGTTGGGTTGTTTTACTGATGGTGCCAGGTGCTGAAGGTTGTGGCCAAACAGAATGATCCTTGGATGATTAGCTCCTCTGCCTCTGTTTTTGTGTGCTAGGCCGACCCAGCCGAACAAAGTCTGCATCACAATCTTGGTTTCGCAGCTTCACGGTGACTGATACTGCTGTCCGACAGTATCCCAAGATCTAAGAAGAACTTGGAATGAGATGGATGAAACACCAGCTTCCTACAGGCTAGCTATTCCAAGCCATTATACGGAAGCTTTAAAATTAAATGAAAAATTATTGTCCCGGACTCCCTCGCTTCCCACGAGCCATACAATAGCAGGTCTGCCCAGCAAAATGTCAATTTCACGATCCCAGCCACCCACAAGTTGGGTACGCAGTTACTCCCACTTTTAACTGCAATTTCCGCGATAAAGTGATGGTACTTTTGAGTGTCCGCGTTCAGCTTTGCTCACCAAGTGAGCAGTTTCCAGTGGCACCACGTGGAGGAACGGACATCGCCACCATTTTTATTTTTTATTTTTTATTTGCTTTTATTGTTGTCATTGTTGTTATTGTAATTCACCGATCAATTCTTTTTTGGATTTGAGTTTTTATTTTTTCGCGTTTTTCATGTTGTTATTGTTACTATCCTATGTTTTTTGATTGACTGAGGGCTGCGCTGAGACGAGAGCAGGCGGCTGAGGTCACTGGTCATCCGAAGACGTCGCTGGAGGGAGCAGAATTCTGCGCAGTTGACGTTGTTGAATCCCTTCAGTGTCCCATCCTTCTAGTACCAAATACTATCAACCCTGAGGGCTGGAAGGCTTGGTCGACATGACGGCGGAGGCCACCGAACCAGGTCACCCGGAATCGATTGCACCGGCGACGGCCGCCGGCACCTCCTCCGACTGCGCTCCACGCGCCGTCGGAAAGATGAATTGAGGGGGCGCGTGAAGCGCAGTCGGAGGAGGTGCCAGCTGTCGCTGGTGCAACCGATTCCGGCCTGGTTCGGTGGTTTCAACCGCCAGGCTAACCAATCCTTATTGTCGTTTTGTTGTTGTTTTGGTAGTTTTGTTTGTATTTATTATTTATTATTTATTTTTGTTGTTTATTTTATTGCTATTATTTGTTATTATTTATTATTTGTTATTGTTTTATTATTTGTTTTATTTGTTTTTATTTTTATTTTTAAACTTATAATTATATTTACATTTAAATTTTGTCTACCCCTTAGTTATTACTTATAATTAGATTTATAGTTTTATTTTTTATCTTTTTATATTTTAGTCTTTTTATAGTTAGATTTATATGTTTACCTTATTCTTTATTTTTTTATTTTTGTTTTTGTTATTTATTTGTATTTCTTATATTTTATAGCATTTTATCGACTTTTTTACTTTTTATTTTTTACTTTAAGTTTATATTTATTTTTACATTTATATTTTTATTTCATTGTTATTTTATTTATTTTTATTGTTTATTTATTGTTTTACTTTATTGAATTTTTTTTTGATTTTTTTTATATTTCTATTTTTTATTTTATCTTATCCATATTTTTATTTTATTTTGTTTTTCATTTTTCCACTTTATATTTTTTTACTTTATTTTATCTATATTTTGATTTTATTTTGATTTGTTTTCATTATACTATCTACGTTTTTATATTTTTATTTTTTATTAATTTTTGAAAAAGAATACGCTACTGACGTACCTTGGTACCTGGAGCAGATGTCGCGCTGCGATGCTGCGAGAGGGAGTGGGGCAGGTGGCGGCGTCGTCGAAGTTGTCTGCAAATATGTAGGGTTTTTAATTTGATTAATTTAAAATCAATTAAACTAATTTCCGGCCCACCTACCTGCCATGATGAAGCGCGGTCCGGCGGGTATCGCGACACCAGGCGTGGTGGCCGAGCCAGCCGCTTTTATATGGCCACGGATGAGGTCGACACATGCTGGGGGCGGCGTGCAGGTGCCCCGAGGAGAGGTCTCCGCTCTGGGGTCGCAGCCCTGCGGGTCAACCGACCCGACCACAGCCGGCGGCACCCGCCAGTTTTCGAGTTCTCGCCCTTGGGCCGGCCCATGTCCTGCGACATAGGGGGCCGGGGCTGGCGACGACGGACCCTTTTCGAAATTCAGACCCAGACGGCATGCAGAGAGATATGCAAACTAGAAAAGCGGAAGTAGATTGTCCCTAAAAGGCAATGTTGAACTAGAATGAAGCTCCAACATGCGCGAAGGGAAATCAATTTGGTACAGTTCAGTTGCACTATTTAGATTTTTAATAGAGAGGGTCAATTCCTTAACATTACGAAGATACCACCAGTGCCAGCGCACAGAAATGCTTTCAAAAAATCGTTTCTATAAACACACCTCAACAATTTGTAGGAGCGTCGCTTTCTCGATCCATCTAGAATGAACCTGTGCCCATTTCGCTTGTATTCATTACTGCTCAGTGGTATGTGCTTGATGCGTTACAACAGTCTATCAGTAAAAACTAAAATACCATTGCAGCATGCTACCTACACACTGCAGTCGTGGGAAAGCACGCTAAATTCGGCACTAATTCTTTTTGGGATGTGCCAGGCCTTCCACTTGTGACCGCCAGTAGTATTACCAAGGCTGAATGCATTCTTGCTCTGCACATGGCTTGTGGTGACAAGCTGATGAACGGCAATGGCCGTAGGAATAAATAGGAAACAAACAGGAAATCCAGATCATCAAGGATCCCCAAACGCATTAACATATGTGAGGGTGTAGTCTACTTTGGGCTGTTTTCAAGGAACGGAACTATTGATTCGAATGTATACTGATTTCATCTCTCGAAATTGGACGAAGAAATCAAGAAAAAACGCCCTGAACTGGCCAATCGCAAAGGCTTGATGCTCCATCTTGTCACCAGGCCCACACCTCCTTGATAACCCATCAGGATTTAACAGAGCTCAAAGGGGAACTGATGCTACATCCACCCTTAGCCGTGACTTATTACCATGAGATTACCATTTGTTTCGCTCTCTGTGAAACCATTTGAATGGTAGAACTTTTGATTCCGATCCAACTACCAAAAAATGAGGCGCACCAGTTCTTCGCTTCTAAAAACCAAAACTTCTTCGAATGTAGAATTTTCCAACTTACTGTAAGATGGCCAAAGGTCATCTTACAAAATGGACAATATATTATTGATTGATGTTGATTAATGTTTGCTGTTAGTACAAATAAATTCCCTTTGAAAAATACGAAAAAACGACATTAATTATCGAGCAAGTCGATAGTTTTCGTTACTACATATATGCGTTCGTGCCGTTAAATCCCGAAACCAGTCACCTTCAGATCTCCCGATTAGTGTTCTGTTTTTGCCGTCATCTCCCTCGAATTGCCTTCTCCACGGTGCTTCACGATGAGAAATGAACGCTAGCACTTCAACCTCTCATAACACCTCTACCTCTTACTGTACCGTTGGGTACTAGATAGAAGTTCGTAGAAGTTCCTACAAGTGGATATTCTTCTCGTTGCGGACATAGATCGGCATTAAGTGTTCTGAGCTTTTTCAGTTTACAAGGCATATGATTTATGCCTTGTAAGCTCGAAAACCAGCTATGTGAGTGATGCCGAGAGTTTAGCTTCGATTTTCGACACTTGAGCTATTCATCGTGAGTTCCGTCTCTCCCCGCTCCACCCCCCCCCCCCACCACGTCGTTGGACATGAGATCTTCGGCCATCTTAAGAAGCCTGTTCGTTCGCTATTCAAGAAGTGCAGAATATTGCGTGGCTGTTGTAGTTTCGAATTCGATTCCCAATTCGGGAGTTTTTTCAAGCGCTTTCGCGTCTCGGAAACAATTTCACATTCTGTACTTTCCTTAAAGACCATCGTATAGATTTAAGGTTCTAAAGCGTCCAACCCTGGATTCTCTGATAGCGTTTCGCTGTACATATTGAAGCTCTCAACAGTGTGTATCAGAAGAAGATACGACTTTGAATTGAAGTTTCAAGGCTCTGCAAATGTTCAACGCATTACAATGCTAGTTGGCGCAGTTCCACTTGAGAAGTTTCTGAAATGTGATTTCGTCCGCCTTCGAGTTTGAAATGCGTGTCGCATCTCACAAAGAGTTCATATAACGTATATCTTCACCCTTATCTTTTAGCCCTTTAACTGTACCTTTGATATGAAGTATGAGCCCGAATAGTTAGAGGGGGTATAAACCTTTCGGTCCGAACCAACACACAGATAATGCAACCAGGTTTATCAGAAACGACAAAACACGCAATAAAAATACACAGGATCACAACATGAAGCGGCAACGGGTCGAATCGGCGAGACGGAGATGAAGCGTTCGACGGCAACCGGGGGCTCGGTAGTAGGCGTCCACGAAGGAGCCAGAAATCCACGGAGGAGATCTCGTTAAACGGGACTCACTAAGAGTTGATCTCAGAACTCCACTAAGGTCGTTCTGAAGGCACTGGACACGGGTGCGGGATCGAGCGGAAACAGACGATAACGACTCGCCCCATACCTGCCCCTTTTATATGTATTAGCTTCTTTTCGCCTTCGCGCCCATGACCATCTATCTGACTTGCCTCACAGTGCCCTTCGTTTTAAGGGGGCCCTTGGAGGTGGTTTCGTCCTCGCCTCCCCACACGACAGAAGTCTATTACAGTCGTAATACTCGTTCCAATGAAGAAAACTCGAAAATTTCATCCTCATAGGAATTGAGCTCTGCTGAAGAATCGCACTCGGTGAAGTCCTTTCGACCAAAACCTTTGCGTGGCTGAATGTTTACAGCCACGAAAAGGTTTTGATCAGGAAAAGTTGCGGATGGAGTTGTTCAAATCTTTAGGAAAGTTCAATATGTAAATCTTTAAACAAGGCTGGGCTCTTACTTGTGAAATTCAAATAATTTGTCCAAAACCTCAAAAATGAAAGCGTCAACCGTGGTACATACACACTATGGCTGTAGAATTACATCTGAGCCGGCTTTGGGTAAAGTAGACCTGTCTGATTTGGATCACTCTTTCTAAACAGAATGTTTTTTGGGATTGATTTCCTCGGACAATTGATTTCCTCGGATTTCTAGCAGCAAGCAAGGTGCGAAAATTTCTATTAATAATGTGTAGCGCACTTTTATATTTTTACTTAAACGTTTTTTGTATTTTTATAGCTCTTTTTATGCGCTATGCGAGAAAACGAGCATAATGGAGTAAGAACGTAATATTTAATGGTCTTAAGTGTTTCTCCAATGGATCGTTCCCTAAATTCGAATTCGTCTCGATCTTTAATCGAATGACCTGTGCCGGTTTTTTAAGAACAGACTTTTCTACATTGAATCATTATCTGCTTAATATTGGTTGGCCCAAACTATTTGATTGATACACCTCTGTAAATGACTTTATGAGCGATTCTGTCTACCCTTTATAAAGCGCTTTCTTTGTTTGTCCTTTTCAAAATCCCAAAACTCGAAAATGTTCACGCATCCCAAGCTTACTGGACCAAAAGACAAAGCGAAGAACGTTATAATCCTTTTAACTGAATCTATGAAATCATTAAAAAAAATAACCCGCTTTAACTCAGTAAACTCTAGGAGTCACACCTCTGCTATTCACTCAGCGAAGCCCACTCGACTACTTAACCTTTTGTGAAGACTAGTTGGTTTTACTAGGGTACCCTTGGCCTGATCAACTAGGTTGCCTGAAGAGGTGGAATGCGGATTATATAAAATGTCTGACGGAGAATTTAAAATGTACATATAACCAGCTAGGTCGACTGCTGGATGATGGCTCCACACACCGGCTTTTCCCGCACTACTCATATTCTAGCACGGTTGCGGAATAATCGTTGGATTAGAATGCACTCATGGCTAGTCTGATGATACACAAAGAAAATGTGTCTATTGCTTTGCCGACAGGTAGTCACAGTAGGCGGAATGCTTATCGAACGCGTTAGTGTGCCTCGTCCTTATAACCTTCTACATTTGTCCAGATTCGTGATCTGTTATGACTCGCGATAAAACGTCGCTAAAAGGCAAACGTTAAAATTATTTATTTATCTTTTAGACGTTGAGCGGCCTCTCGGCCGCCAAAGATCGACAATGGAATACTCCGACCGTCTTCTTTTCTTCTTTAGGTCTTATTACCTTCATTGCGGTAAAGAACTGGTTTTACTATATAGAATAGTATAGCAGGATATGGTGGCGCACTATCTTTAAAACTGCACCTATGACACCCGTCCGCCCTCTGTCGCATGTACGCGATTTATTCTGCGAAGTACCAGTTCTCTACAAGAGACACATAGTGAAGGTCCCAATCCGAAGTGCTTAATCTCCAGAGACATAAAATTAATCGGCATTGGTCCACCGGTCGATATCGTTTACTGACCGACGGCAGTAATACTTCTCTGATTCATGTAGTCCTTCTCCCTGCCCCCATCCCCTCCCACCTTACCCATGTGCCGGCAAAGGAACGGCTGAGAGTAAAGCACGCGCACGCTCGCTACACGAAGCCTTTAAAAGGCCATCTCATCTGAAAATCCAGCGCATGCTATGCAAAGTCCTATCGTGGCACGTGTTCTTGGAAGTGGAAGCACGTTGTACGACGTCTGGGTCACGTGTTCCGTACGCATTTGCGTAACGTATGTGACACATTTGCCGAGTACCGAAGTAAATGTCACAACGTTGCCACGACGTCTATGACACGCATTCCGCATCCCGCGACACACGTTGGAAGATATTGAGAGAAAATGCTGACTTGTCTTTAGCTGCATAAACATTGTATTCTGAGCAAATAAACAGAACTGCCATTGTTCGTTGCCCTTTGCACCCTAGAAGAATCACGTGTTTTCCTAATTGTATGATATATTTCTACATCATCCCCATACATTTTTACAGGAATTCCAAGATTTTGGATTAGCTCTGCTAAGTCATTCGTATAGATTCTGAAAAGATTTGGTGAAAGAACTGCCCCTGAGGTACTCCGTTTGTGGTAGGCTTAAGTTCAGAAAATTCAGAAAAAATTCTGAAATCTAATTTGTCTTGGAACGTTCGGCCGGACAGATATTCAGCGAAGTATTTGACAAGAATCGGATGAAACTCCAACTTCTCTAGTTCTCTGTCTGGGATACCCGACGCATTCTACCCCAAAGGCACATCATGAGGACCAACTGTACATATGGGAATCTGTTCTAGCTCAATTCTGTACGTACCTCTTCTACCACCTCTGTAGTACAGTCCACGTGGGTCCTTCGTTTCGTACTCATCTTGTGACTCACCGGAGCGAATTGTTTACGGTAAATGTGATTGCTCACACGTTTGCCTTTCTGCAGACATTGGAGTCAGCGCTCTGGTAAGAACGTATGCGTCTTTTATTTGTTCCGGTGTGGCGGCTGCAAAACATCTTCGACGACGCCATGTTCTCCATGTGCTCTACATTTCCATTTTCGCTTGATATTATTTTTCTCATGGTTCACGTAGCTTATTTTTTTTACCTCTTTCACCTGTCACCTGTCGCCGTATTGGGCCTCGAGTCGCTCAGGGCCCCAGCATTGTCCCCATGCGTCCACATCCCGTGCCAAAGTGCTCCTCTGGATCCTCGTCTCCCGACGGATATGAGGATCGTTAAATGGTTCGTTTAGAAACTTTACGAATCCGATCAACATGTTGGCAACCGTGCTGGTGTTCCTTTGACATTCCCGGAATCCCCTCGTCCAGCTATCTCGTGTCTGCGAAGCGCATTCTGTGGCCGGCCCACCTAATTTCCGACGACTTCGCCCATGCGCCCAGCGTCTCTGATGCTCTGACGTCGACGAAGTCGGACCGCGGGGTACTCTCAATTTCCTGAAACGTGTAAATCAGAGCAATGTATTCTCGATTTATTACAAGAGACAATTCTTCTAAGGAGTCATAGGCGGCGTGAAGAGGCGGTTTCTTCTCGGTCAGTCCGATGACGTCGGACTTGATCTTCGTGCCTTGCCTCGTTAGTTCCTCGACGGATGCTTCCGATACGAGCGTGCGGGCGTTGAAAGTACAGATCGTCATCTTAGTCCTTCTCAATTTGCTCAGCCTGGTTAGGCTCTGAGATTTTAGCAGCCTCTACGTACTCGTCCTTCCCATCGCTGCAGAAATGGTGGATCTTTCGGGGACAAAGGAATGAAGCCCTTTAGTGCTGCTGTGTTTGACTGGAGCACACTACACACGGGAAGTCAGACTCCGTCGTGCGGGCGAGGAACTCCGGGCAGCCAGTCAGGCTGCCCGAAGGGACGGGGTGAGAGTTGAGGCGGCCTCGAATCGCCTTACATGTACTCCCAGTCTATCGAGTGCAAGTTTTTGGCCGGGCCGACACAGTTACAATCCGCACAGTCACGGACACATCCGCGCACGCTGTGCATGAACATGCCGCTCCCACACACAAGGAACGGTCGACCCGACACAGCAGGAGCAAGGAGTCCATCCCATGCATCCCATCTGCGTCTCTGGGCAATACACGGTCGCATTTGGTTCGCTGTTCGTTCCCCTATCCACCACCTAGGGACCAGCCGCGTTCCCCGAGACTACCGGTCTGAGAATTCTCTACCAAAAGAGTCCGTAGAGTATCTAAAGAGGGAGATCCGTGGGAAGCATCTGTTTTGCCTTCTGACAATGCTGAACTATGGTCTGCAGCTCGACTGCATATCAGACAATTAATAGGGCGAAGACTTGCCTTTAGTTAACGCTTGATCGGCATCAGTCACGTAGGGAGTAATTGGATGCGCTCTCCAACGCTTGGAATGCAAGTACTGACACTGCTTAACAGTGGAGCCACCTCGCTAGCTGTTTCAGCTTCTTCATTTGGCTTCGCCTCATTTAATTGTCATCAGGATAATCGTTGGCTAACCCTTCCATGTAACCTCCCCACAGGCATTCTTCACTTCGTCTGTTAGCACTACTGTTGTAGTTCCTTAGCACTGACAACGAGATCCCAGTTGTAGGGTTCTGTGATCGTTTAAATTATCTACGGGAGAAAACTGTAGGCAGCCAAAGCAGACACAATATTGACAGAAGGGGATCAATCCTAGTCGGTGGTGAGAGAGGAGGCGACCGAACCCTAAAGAGGTACTTGCAATCGCCCTTCCATGCAAGATCAACTCCTGCTCTGAAACTGCCCGATAGCTTCCGAGAATTATCCTAGTCAGAGAGGGGCATTCCGACTTATTTCTTCAACACCAGTTTCAGAGTTAAAAATAAGCAACAATACAACGACAGCTTGCTGAACTGATTTATTGGTGGTCATTGTTTCGCAGCATTCTATCCTGGAAACGCTACCCTACGTGTGTTTACCTCATTTTTATAGTGGTGCACCCTCCCCCGCTAGGACATATGGTTCTCTACACTGTCCTCAGAAAGGGGCGGAGCTAAGGGGCGCAGAGGACGAGATGTCCGGGTCCCCGCAATCACATGAAGGCATCGCATTTCTAATCACTTCCCTTGACCTGGCAGCTCTATCCTGAACAGATTTCGTTCTTCAGACAAGAGTCAGAGTGCTGTACACCATATTTGGAGAAAACGACTTTTCAGCTGCAGAGCCAAGGCTTTCTTCATGTCCCGCCATTGCTTAGTACTAAGGCGTCGTCCGCATTTTCCGATAAGTACAACAACATCTTAACGAGATATCTCATGATAACAGCGCGATCATCCGCTAGAAAGTTAGCCAATATGAGGAGAATTGTTTGATCCTTTGAAATGAGAGGACAGTGACCGGTTTTGCGCACAATTTCAGATACGCGTTTTTCAGATTTCAATGTAGAGACCACCAACTCCTAACCGGAATCACCCATAATCTCTCGTTGTAGCGCAAATTTGGAGAGTCCACCTCCTCCTCTCAACTGTCTCCACAACCGAACTGACTAAAAATTGAATTCGGAGTTCCCCATGAGATGCACTCCTCAATAGTCTTCTATCAGCTGTTAGGTTTTTGGACGACGTCACGCCAATTAACGATGGTTTCGCGCGCCGCAAACTTGTCCAAATAGGGCGGCGCGAGTGGGGCGGGAAGTGGGCGGCGGGCGGGATCGTGTAGAGAACGAACGCCCCGGACATATTCGTCTCAGTCAACAGCACAGGATTACAAGTGTAGTTCTTACGCCGGAAACAGTCTTGCTAGACCGCACCGCGATCTCGTCCAATTCGTCAATATCGTGGTAGGACCCATGCCGTCACTGTGGTGAGAGTTGCACCGCGGACGAGTCGTCGCGATGCTGCATGCGGCGACGTGCCGCTAATGCAACCGCAGTTCTAGGCGGCATTCTGTCGCAGTGTCAGGCACTGCGACACTGCTCCGCTGAGGGGGTGTGGTCCACTTCAAACCGTCTCGGCTGCGGAGTAGGACTAGAAAATTCTTTTTTTTTTTAATTTGAAATTTTTGGGGCGCTCTCAGTTGTCGCTGACGAAAAAGCGGATGACGACGACGGCATTGCACCCTATGAAGCTGTCCCTCTAGACAGTGCCACAGTACGCAGCATTGCGTACAGTAATCCTGTTGCGGCATCTTGTCTCGTCAAAAGCCGCCAGGTTCGTTTCGGCATGGCGACATGCCGGCCGCAAAACACTATATCCGGTCTTAGTGATCGTTTAGTGTGCACGTGATGCACGACGTGATGTTATTTTTTTATAATGTTACCAGTGCTGTACGTCTGGTAACATTATAAAAAAAAATAACATCACGTCGTGCAATTAACCTTTATCAATTAGCCTTCTGACTCTTCACATCACATCTTCTGAATCCCGACGCACGTTGAACGACGTCTTCGGCACGTCTTCTGATCTCGATGCACGTTGGACGACGTCTTCGGCACGTCTTCTGGATCTCGATGCACGTTGGACGACGTCTTCGGCACGTCTTCCGAATCCCGACGCACGTTGAACGGCGTCTTCAGCATGTCATCTGAATCCCTCCGCACGTCGGACGACGTCTTGAGCACGTCTTCTGAATCCCTAAGCTCTGCACTTGATCCCCATTCTTACCCTGACGCGTTGTTCGCTGAATACATCGTAAACTTGGGTGATCCGCCGCCGGGGTTTCGGCTCGCTACCAATCGCCCATTGTTAAGCTGAAAGAAAACCCGGCTAGCATACGCCGCACTGTCCTAGGCATATCTTGGCTTCAGTCCCCCCTCCACGTGACTGACAACGTGACCGACGGATTAAGCGAATTATATATAGTAAGATAATATTAGGTTGTCCGGAAAGTTCTCAGCGTTTTGAGCGCTTCGGTTTGAACCACCTCAACTTTCTCAAATCGTATCGGATTTAGTCGAAATAGGCACCGTTCGAATCAGCACATCAGCACGGGAACGGTCGACTCATTCCATCAGCGACAAAATTAGGTGGCGGAGATTTGACAAAATCTATAGAAGCTATTTTGGCTTGGTCCTGATCGGTGAAGGTTTCACCAGCGAGAAAGTTCTGAAAGTGTTTGAAAAGGTGGTAGTCAGTTGGTAAGAGGTCTGAAGAATGTGGCGAGTGAGGCAGAACTTCAACCCTTGATTCGTTCAATTTTCCAACTGTGAAACGTGGGGCGGGGGTTATTGTGCAAAAGAGTCGGGCCTCTTCTGCTGACGCAATTTTCGGTGCATTTCATCGATTTCCTTACAGTAGGACTCTGTTCTGATAGCTTGGCCTGGTGCCAAAAAGTTGTAATGGATGACACCAGCTGTCGACCACTACACAGTGACCATCACTTTTTTTTGGTGGAGGTCCGCCTTTGGAAAATGTCTAGGGGGTTCGCCGACGTCCAGCCACTGTCCGGAACGTTTCCTATTACCATACAGAACCCATTTTCCATAACAAGAAATTATTCGATCCAAAAACGGGGCTGTCTTGTTGCGTAAAAGTAGAGAAGAACAAATCTCGAAAAGTGACAATTTTTGCCACTCACTCAACTCGTGGGGCACCCACTCTTCGAGCTTTTTCACTCTCCCGAGGCGTTTAAAAGCATCCGCAAAAGCAGTTTTACTATTTGAGATGTTCAAAATGTGACAAACACATGTTCAAATCAGAACATTTTGGAAAACCCTCAGTGATCAAAGATGACGTCTAGCTCTTCCGCGATCCCGCGAACTGTTTGGGATGGTTCAGCTTCCAGCAATTCCTTCAACTCGTCGTCCAGGATTGCTCCAGGTCGACCGCTACGGAGGTCATCTTTGCGGCTGAAATCCCCGGTCTGAAATTTACTGAACCACTGGCGCACAGTGCGTTCTCCAACACTATTAGGCCCCACACTTGACTGATTTGCTCAGCTGGCTCGGCGGCGGATTGTCCCAATTTGAAGCTGAAAGAAAATATCGCTCGGAATCGCTCCTTCGACATACTTCAATAAACCCTTCAAGAACAGAAATATAAAACGACACTGTATTACGCGGTCTGTTACGAACTGCGTCGCCGAAGTATAACATAGACCTGGATGGGAGTTCATCCTCACATTGCGTCGCTCTTCGCGTTTACACTAAACTATCTCGTTCGCCTCTACTGGTTACTTAACGAGGGCGATCGTCAGCCCTGCGGTGGATCCTATGCGCTTCTGAAGACGACGGAAAGTCGAAACGTCAGGCCGCCAATAAAGATCCATCTACAAACCTCGTGTGGAACAAAATACTGACACATAATAACTCACCATGCCGAGGTTTCAAGAAGAGAGAAGTTGAGAACTACTTCGCAATATCCCTTTATGGCAAGACAAGCTTAGGGATGGGCTCTTCCTCTTCCTCTTCTTCTTCTTCTTCTTCTTCTTCTTCTTCTTCTTCTTCTTCTTCTTTAGCGTCTGTCCCGCTTCGTAGCGGGTCCGCTATTCTGGCGTCATGACGCCATCTTTCTCGATTCAGCGCTAGATCAGGGTGGACACCGGCAATCTTCAGGTCCATATGTTACGTATCAGACCGTAGCGACATCCGTTCCTCCATGCGGTGCCACTGGAAGCTGCTCGCTCTGCGAGCTGAGCTAGTCACAGACACTCGACGGCAGGCGACGTCCCTTGTGACAGGCCGGCCTACGAAGACCCATGTCACATCAAGTGGTATGACAGTTCAAGTTTCTCGAAACTTAGGGATGGGAATGATGAGCCAGAACATCCTTGCCACCTCTCGATTGGGCTTGCTTCTTCTATATTTTTTTCAAACGAGTGCCTCCAGCTGCCTACCAACAAATAATTGCTTGTGAAACAACAGGAGTCCCCAGTTTACCAAATTCTTTTCTTATGATGGAATTTTTGTCTCAAAAGTATGGACGTTGCGTTTAATCTGCTACATTGTTTTAGACGAAAATCCTATTATAAAAAGGATTCGATAAAATGAGTGGCCATGCTATTTCACAAACAATCATTTAATGGTAGGCAGGTGAAGACATTCCTTGGAGAAGAACTTCAGAGGCCTCCCCACTTCTTCAAAGGTTTTTCGGACACAGCACCGACCTGCTCCGAGAATATCGCTTGTCTAAATATCCTGAATCTTGAACACATCTGTACTACTGGCCGACATTAGCCACGCATCCGCAGTGAGGGTTATATTTGGCTGAGATTGTTTTGCTCGTGCTGCACAACACCATAACCGCCGTCAGCCACATGGGCCCCGCGACTGCTTCAGTTGCGCTCGAAATTGGTGTCGGCTGAGCGGTTTTGTTGTCCTCTTCGCTCACTTCAGCTACTCCGAGCTCCACCACTTCTGCTTCTCCATTGCAAACACACGCCAGCTGTTCACTCGTTCTCATTGTCGTTCTATTCAATCAACTGACGGCAGAGTCTGACGACAATTCTCTACCTATAAATGCGCTGCGCGTTTTATTCTCAATTCGCGTTTTATTCTGAATTCCTTTAAACTTCTGTGAAGCACACTTGCAGCGCCAGACCTTTCCAAGCAAATTAGCTAACGAATCATAGACTGTTGTTTAGGGCTGTTTTATTTACGTTATTCGTCACCCTTTATGATTGTCGTTACACATTCATGCGTATTACAATGCTCTGGCAATCCATATAGCTACGCCAAAGCGGACGTCTTCCATACATATATTAGGCTGGCGCATAATTTTTGTCCGTAAAAGAACATCTCTTTGGGCGCGTGTAGTGCGGTCGGAAGAGGCGCCGGCTGTCGCGTGCCCTCGGTACCAGGTCCCTGGTTCGGATTTCCCGACCAGCCGAACCAATCTTTCCATGCCCCTGCGGTCGGTGAATTCATACCAAACCTGTCTGGGAAGGATAGAGCGCTGACTTGGTCATTGGCTGGCCACCGCAAGTCATTCCATAGACCAAACACGCTTTCAAATCGGCTCCACGATACCCCGTAGAAGAGGAATGCGTGGCGCATCCCAAAAGGGATTGTATAACGTTTATCCTTCAAAAGAACATGATCTTGAAGTTGTATTTTTCTTTAATTAAACAAATCATCCATCAACAATAGAATCACCGTCAGTATCAACAATAATAAGCCGTTTCTTCGGCAGGGTTTCAATGCCCTCGTTCCAGAAAGAATTCCCCAAAGTGTCCTCAAGAAATTCCGAGTAACACAATGTGGACAAAAATAATGCACCACCATATATATGTGTACCTAGCTTTTATTTGAAGTGCGTCACTATATCATCTAGCAGAAGATATCGTATTGCAATTTTTGACGGCATACATACGTATGGTTGCCATAACATGCCCAACCTCTCTTCCACAGTACAATATCTTATGCTTTGCCCGAATCCCTTCCTTTATGTGGGTGGAAAATCTTTCTTTAAGATTTCTAGAATCTTCTGGATTTCATCTGTGATGGTTGTCAGCATTCCATTAGTGTCTCTACATTGATTAGAAAGAAAGACTATCCGCTTCAGATTACCACGGATGAATACGGAGCATTAGATGATATATGACTGACAAGTGCACTCGATATCAGATTCTTATTTTGGATTCCCTTTTCTCTCATATGAGTTTCAAACATCTTCAATAACTTAAACTTAACTTCAATTTTCTTCAAATAAAATAAAATAATTAAATATTTTACTAGCAGCAGTGTGAGACAATTTCAAGAGTACCCTAGCAGTACCTTTTGTACGAGCTCAAATGTTCTTTTAAGTTTTGAACTTTAAAAGATGCTCAAGTCAACCGATTTGGCCACTCTATGGCGAAATTATGATAGGATTTCAAGAGAAACACAACAATCAAAT